>JAULBZ010000218.1:0-21494 GCA_032360805.1 Neoturris breviconis
CCCCCCCCCCCCCCCCCCCCCCCCCCCCCCCCCCCCCCCCCCCGCGCGTAGAAAGTTTTGGAAATATTTCCAACCCCCCGCTCTTATTCCAACGTCTATTAACTTTTAGGAAATCAACAATAGTATAAAACAGTCAACTCCCTAAAAAAGCTGTAATATACGTTAAGATAACGTGAAGTTAGAATAAATTAACTAATCGACTAGTCCCTAACCAATTGCCTGTTACACAAACCCTGGAGATAGCAATAAATAATTGCTATCATGTTTAGTTAGTAACTATAGACCCCCTGGAAGAGCTTCCAACCGTTTATTCGATACTGCAGAGTAAATTATTACAAGGAAAACATGGAACAAAACTTAACATGGAAATTTTCTCAAACATTTCTTAGACAAGGAAGATTGTTGAAAATGTGACTTGTGCACTACCCATGTGTATTTGGATTCCAGTACAAGAATCCCAGGTGATGGTCAACGATGGTGAATAAATGTTGATTTAACTTCTCCTATGTGGTTTAACCTTCGTTTAACCATGGACGTGTTTAATCGATTAAAGAAGTTGAACCTCATAGCAGTTATTTAGTAGCGTTAGCCTCAGTACGTAAGATATACTAAGTCTCAAGTTACTTTTAAGGACTGGACTCAGGCTAAATACAGAATAATTTTACTTGTAGAAACGTTTTGATTGGTAACTGAGTAGGTACAAAAGTCACATCAAAATTGAATAATTTCACCCAAGCAGGGTCATGTCCATTGGGTAGCCTTCTTCTCCAATTTAGTCTTACCAGAATTTTCTAAAAACAAATTCTACAAAACCAGTTAGTTTTGACATAATTTGGACAAGATTCGAGTTAATACTGGCACATCAAGACATGACATACGTCTTTTGTGTACGTTTCCATAGAAACGAAAGAAAATCACCCATTTTATTAGTTTATTATTGAGATTGATATATGTTGCCGATACGGAAGTTATTGTGACACCATGTGCCAAAAAAAAATGTTTTTCAAGAAATTGTACTTCCTTTAAAATATTGATGAGAGTAATTATTAGATTGATCGGCTAATTAGTACATTTTACAAGTCCTTGTTTCGATGTATCGTAAAAAACATAGTTCCTGTTTGAAAGATCTATAATTATATCTCCACTAATATTCATTCTTATGGAGTCAAATCTTCAGAATATGTTAGTAGCAATATGAACTTTCATCTAGACCACAGAAGAAAAAATTTGAAAAAAATATCTGAGGGTGATTTTGTACCTTTAAAGAGTATAGGAAAGGCGTTTTGAACTCTGCCCTAACACATGTGACTAGACAGATAAGGCTTGTTACTGACTATTATATCAGGGAGGCCATTTCAAAAATAGATAAGGCTCGTTACTGACCAATACATCAGGGAGTCTTTTGGGCCAATGAAAACATGAGATCGAATCAATGTTGAAACACAGTGGGACACGACGTCGAAACAACGTCTTGACGTCGTTTTGACGTTGTTCCGATGTCGTGTACTGACAAGAACAACGTCAAAACGACGTCATGTGTACTAAGATACCCTTTTCTTCTCGCTGAATTAAAAGAAATTGCATCATAAAGAATATGAATATAAAATTAGTATCTGCATCTCCTAGGAAAGAGCACTTTTTATATAACATTTTGATTGGCTTACATTTAGAAGATATTAAATAGTAGTTACTAAATTTTCAGAATAATAAAAAGTAATAAATAAATAGTCTGATAGTCCTAAAATATACTAGGTTATATATAAAATCTGAGAGAGATTTATCTATGAGGTTTAATGAGTAGACTTACGACTTGGCTATAGGGCTATACTCCAGGCTTCTGGTATATATTCAAATTTTTGTACAATTTGTCTAGCTAATCAATGTTTATTGCTTTTTGTCAAAGTTGAAATTCCAATTTTTCACGATATATCTATGATCTTGATTGTAGATTAACATATGTATACATTAAATACAATTTATTACAATCGTGCAAATATTCGAACTTTTAACTTAGACAAAAGGCCTGACATTTTGATTAACAAGACGAATGACACGAAAATTCGAATTTGTTAAGCCCCGTTACTAGGCAGCTAGGAACAGCAGAATTGGTAGAGTTTGCAAATAGACCTTAGATCCTAGTCCTACGTCTTAAGTCTACTTGAATTCCGGTGGTCGTTTTCCGCGTTTATATTTCACTTGCGGTGTCGAGAATTCGTCAAGATTTTATAGACCAGGGAAATTTTGTAGGGGGCTCACAGCCTTTATCCTATGATTTTTGAACACTTCCATCCCCGCTGCAAATGTTGAACTACATTGGTAAATAATTCTTTTGGAAGGTGCTACCTATGTTAAACTAGGTCTATAAATAACGACGAATGATACACAGAACAGCGTTGAAAGTAACCCTGCGAGGTATGCCCTCATCAGAAGAATCAAAATTGTGATGACGACTTCATTGACTTATTTGCCAAGAACCACGACGTCACGTTTTCCTAACCGGAGAAGAAAATTGATGAACATGTGCAGAAAAACAATAATTTAACGAATTAATTAGGTCTAATTAACATTCTTTCACGGTTTAAGCAAAAGAAAATACATGATGTAGTCAAATTAATGATGATTAAGTAGTTATTTTAATTTAAAGACGAATAAGACAATGTATCTGAATTTAATTAATGATGGTCAACCGCATGTACCTCGTATCCAGTTCTATTTTATGTAAATGCTTGGTAGAATGGAAATGGGACTAGATATGAAGTTGTAACATTACCTCTTTTTTTAATATTTTAGATGTTAAGACTGCGCAAGCAACAAACAGATTATAATGGGAATTTGGATAAGGTAGTGTGTTTTGTTTTGCAAACTCGTTTGAAAAATATCTAGTATATTAATGAAATCTATAATGCGTTTCCCAAGTTTTGGAAGTTTCGATAAGAACAATAATAATGGTTCATCAAAACTAAAAAATAGAAAGAAATTACAAAGGCAAAGATGGGTAAGTAAGAGAATTCCCTTGAGTGAACGATCTTGAAATTGATTGGTTTCTCTCGTATGAAGAAACCAATCACATGCGAGCTCGCTAACTTAAGGCACGTTTTAGTAGGCTTATCATAGTCACAAGATTCTTATCAACTTAAAACCTAAACTCGATTTTTTTCTTCTTTTTTTTACTCTTGTATTATCGCAATTGGTAGAAAGAGAGAAGGAGGGCTGGAATCGAGGTTGACGTAATTAGTAGAAAGGGAGAAGGAGGGGTGGAATCGAAACTTTTGAGAGCACATTCCCTAAAGCTAAATGTACTGAATATCCTTATTATGTATCTTCTTTCTGTTCTTGCTATGAGATTGAAAGTCGAGATTTTCGTAGTGACTATTTTACAAATATTAACTGATATATTAGAGCTACCCATGCAGGCACACGACGTTGGATCAACGTCAAAACAATATCATAGCGGCACCTGTCGGGTAGGATACTTCAGACTAATCGTGCATACTATATGCTTCAATAATGCAACATTGTAAGACTTGGGATCGAGATTGTTCAAATGTCACTACTCACTTTCACTGTTCTAATGTATAATTATGCCAAGTCATAGTGTGCTTTGTATAACACTGTAAAATTTATTCGGAAGTTTCGCTGACATCCATAACATTGTCATGGTAAGCATGCATTGTTAACAAAGAACTATTGTTGATCGTATTTATAATCATATCGTGGGACTGACATTACATTAACTTGGCATTGACCCCGGAAATTTTACTCCTCCAAATCTTGTCGAGTATTCGTCGCATCCTTTCCAACTCGTTAAATGGGCTTGTAATTAATTGTGTTTTTTTTGTTGTGATTAACCAATCAATCAATTAAGTGATTATTGTTGCGATTAACTAATCAATCAATTGATGGTTGGTTGACTCAGTATACTTTCCGAATAAGGCATATTACCTGTATGAAGCATACTGAAGTACAATATTAATACACGTTTTTATGCATATAAGCATCGGTAAATGTTAGCTGAGCCTCGTGATGCTTAAGCATTTACTGTTCTAAAGCTCAAAAGGTGCTTCGGTGATACTTAATTACAGACACGTGTCTTAACGTCACTTTATGCAATAATACAGTGTAAACCAGGTATAACAAAACAAACGCTCACAATTGAAGCTGATTTTTCTGAGGTTGACTAATTTTCAGAGGGTGACTTTAAGGTACATAATCACCTTTTTTGGTCAAATTTTCAATATCTATGTCAAATGGATAAGTGAGTAAAGTAAAGCTAATTTTTGGTCAAATGTCAGCCTGGTGATGTTTGTAAAAAAAAGTGTTCTTATGCTAATTTCATGCAATTGCATTGCCACAAGTTTCTTTTTTGAGTAGCTGACGCCTCGTTTTCATGTATTTGTGAATAGGTCTATAAGGTAATATCTTCTCGATATACCATTTCGATATCTTCAACATCATCATCGTTCTAATTTAGAAGAAGTATGTTTCCTCCTACATCCGAATCATTTAGGATAAGCATCTAATTCCTGTAATATTTCTGGATAGGGGCGTTTATTCTAGTAGGGGCGTTTCTTCGGATGAATACGGCATTAGTAATGCATATTTTCTGATACATTTTAATCTGTTTTTAATAAATAATACTTGAGGAAAAGAATGATTGTTATCATAACCATACCACCATGTAACAACATACACACCATGACTCTATTTTGAAGCCGTTTGTCCTGCTGGGTGAACAATTACCATGATTGATTAACTAGACTTTGGTAGTAATCCACGCACAACCTTCTAATTATTATGATTTTGTTGGATTGAAACAAGGATGTTTAAAAGTCTGAATTTGGTTAAATTTTTATGAACTCTATGAAGATCAAATTTCAACAAGCTTGTAATTGATTGGTTTTTTTGTATGACGAACCAATCAATTGCAAGATCGTTGACTTAGTACTCTTCTCTGGAAATATTAATTAGGAGGCATAGTACCCTATGGGCACGTAATGATCAAACAAGGCTCGTTTTAACGTGTGTAAATGTTATTTTAACTTCGTATGATCATTATATGCCCAAAGAGCAAGAGATGCCGAAATAAACGTTATGATTATATAGAATATTTAATGTACGTGATTTAAAATGGCTTGTTTACTTATCATGGAGGACCATACATTAACAAATATGGTATGATACCGTAAAAATCGTAGGTCATGTGATTTGTAGTCTTTGGCAGTGTTGTATATGAATTGTAATTAAAAAACATGTATTTATGGATCACCAAGGTTCGGAAATCCCGAGTTACGGGCCCGAGTTACGAATATGACGTCATATCCCGAGTTAACTAACTTTTCGTAACTCGGGATTTATTATTAATTTAGACATAAATAAAATTTTCGAGTTATTTAACTCGGAAATTTTAATCGATTAAAATTCCCAAGTTATTTAACTCGAAAATCTTACGTTATTAGAATCTCCGAGTTATCTCAAAACTTTTTAAAACTTTTTTAAAACTTCAACCTCATCCCATTGCAAACTGACACGTATAAGCTCGTGGTGCAAATTTTGGTGGGCTTATACAAGAATGGGCTTATACTCGAGTTGGCTTATACATGGTCTGGACTTGTTGTTAGGGAAAAGGGTGGGCTTATAGGGGGAATCAATAGCAACATATTTCAAGTTTGAATATTTTTTATATTTTAAACAAATGTGTCAATATACTAATTTTCAGCTCAAGACTCAGAGGAAAGAATTATGACGAGGACAGAATGTGCATTGAAGAAGTGCATTAGCAAGAAGCCATTTATGAGCAATTTTAATGTACCGCCAATAAAGATAATAACATCACAGTCACGTTTTGACGCAGAGCGCGAAATCTATTTCACGATCGAAAGGCTTACTATTGCGACTTTTCAAAGTGCATGGGGTTAAATACATTGACTAGAATCGCTTCATTCTTATATTATTATTTTTTTTATGTTATATATATCTTTTTTATTACGTGTATTTTTTAAAACATATTTTAAACATACCTTGAAAGCACGTGCTATATCTTGTTGCGTTGTGCTAGTTCTTTCTCGAAAAAATATAATCTTAACGCTGTTATCATTATTAGTTAATCATCTTCAATAATGTAAATAACATGGAGGCCTAATTTGCACATGGGGAGGAGAGTCATAAACCTTTGGGAGGGAATATCAAAGGTAAACGTCCATATTTAGATTTGGACTCACATCACATTATGGAAGACACTCGATTTACTCAGATGTGAGTGAGTCCAAAGTGTGACTTTTATTTCCCGAAATTACCCCGATTTCGGACAACATGGGTCCAGACGTGAATCTATTTTTCTTACACGCATCATCAAAGTTTAGGCTTTAAAACAGCAGCATTCTGCAAAATATCGCGTAAAAAAACAAGACAGGGAGGGGTTTAACATTTTTTCAACTATGTCTTGCATCGCTAAAAAAAGTCAAACGTGTCTATTCACATAACCACTTCGAAAACATTCTATTTTATTCGAATAGTAAAATATTTGCACATCTGGATTTCACTAAAACGCTGTTCAGAAGTGAATAGACATGATTGATACGTAATGCCCATCGAAATATTCTTTTGAAAAGCGAACCTCCCCATGAAAGTCGTTACTCGTTGGGGGACTTCTACTTAATGAGTAGCTAAGTGAAACGACATCGAGAAATAATGTTGAATGGACGATTATTTGACGTTGTTTTAACAGGTGTTTGCTGGGTGGTTTCTTTGAACGTATTATTTCTTTCTCGTAGGTTTCTGACACGATATCCCCAGCATATGACACGTGTAATGAATGCGAAATATTAAGAATAGAAGATCCAACAAGGTCAAAATCCACTGAAAATATTCAAGATGTTTTTGGTAGTCCTTCGCCATCACCAGATGGTTATCGTTTGGAGGTAAGTTTTTTTTAGCTTCTCGGTCTATATCTTTCCGAAGTACTTTTTTCGAATTTCTGGTGTTTATTAACACATCAACCGAGTGTTCAAAGTCCGCAGTAAAGACGCTAAAACAACGTCGTTAGCATCTTTACTGCTGACTTTGAACAAGTTTTTGCCCACTGGGGAGAGTGCACATTCAAGGCAAAGAATTGAAATTCTCGAATTTTCAAAATACTGAGAAATGATGCCTAGCCAGTGAGCACACGATGTCGTAACAACGTCGCTTTGATGTTATTAATTATTCGATACGAAGGAACCAATCAAATGCAAGATGGTTTAGGATGAAACTTAATTAGGGGTCCACGTAAAAACTGCCTAAATAGCAAGCTCATATAAAATTACTTCTTTTTTATCTAGGGTGAAACAGAAGAGGATGCAGAGATGCGTAGGTCAGCTTTAAAATCAAGTCGCAGGCGAAGTTCAACCGTTGTCCATATACCGTCTTCAAGTATTCACATGGATTTACATACCTTATATCTGGAAGGAATATGCGCAAAAAGTATGCAAAAAAAAGGTACCATAAAAATCATTATTCAAAAACGGAGGCTTTATTTGAAGCATTAAACGGTGCGCGTCCCAAAAGAGACTGGGCAATTTTGTATAACCATTCTATTGTGGGCCTTTTCCCCTGCGCTTTGTTATAAGACTAACGAGTATTATAATTCTTATGGTAATCAGCTGGTCTCTTCAATAATTTACTCTTTACTACATACTGGTATAAGCGAAGATACATCATCGGAAATTGCATATATTTTTATAGGAAAATCTTTAGAAGATCCAAGAAGAAAGCTTAATCGGGGGATCGCTGTTAGCACGGAGGAAGGTAAAATATGAATTTTAGGATTGTTATTTTCGTCTAAATCGACAGTGGGGTATTTCACTTTTTATATGATACGTAACTTATATACCTTAAGGGTAGAAATTTTTGCGGGAATAAATTTCTACTGAAGGTACTTCTGGGGAACTTATTTCCTCCCTATTCGCAGAAATGAGTTCTTACAGAATGCACAAAAAAAAAAATTCAAACGCAGAAATTAATTCCGCGGAATTTTTTAAAAATGGATCAACCGCAGAAATGAATTCCGCAGAGTTTTTGAAGTTTTCTATTTTACATTGCAACATTCCATACAACATCAAAAATGTTTGCATGAACGATGAGACAAAAATAAACGTGTTCATTTTTGTCACATCATGTATGCAAACATTTATTCCATGTTGCATTGCCATGCAATATCAAAGTCAAACGAAGCCAACATCTTATGCGACATTTTATGCAACAAATAACGGGGTTCGATATTCGGGGGCTTATATTTCGAGCTGCTGGAACTGGAATATTTTTCCTTTTTAGATAGCGAAAAGAAAGCTGGCAAATTAAGATCGATGCTTCGACACAAATTTGTAAGTATATATGATTTCAATACAAATATCTTATCTTCTGCTTATTAATTACAAAATGGTGCAACTGGAACCAGCAATATTCATTTTAGACTGTCGATCAATACATTCCATTGCAAACATTTTAAATTCAGTGTAGTCAAGATTTTGATCTCCTGAAACATCAAACTCTGAAAAGATTTCGTGAATTGCTTCTCCTTGAAGATTGAACAAAAATCCAAAATTTTCGAACTCCTCCGCTGAGATGTTTCCAGATTTGTCTTCATCAAGTAAATCAAATACAGTTCTCGAATGACGATAAATAAAATGTTTCTCTTCTCTATCTTGTACTGCAATTACAATACTAATTAATAAGTAAAATTCGTTAAAATCAATACTACCAGATCCATCTACATCCAACATATCAAAAACTTTGTAAATTTGTGTCTTATTTAAATCGGTGATTGTTTTCATGTAAGCACAAAATTGTACATCATTCAAAGCCTGTTCACCATGAACGTCGAGTAGATTGAATAGATCGTAGATCACTTTCAAATTGCGACCAGTTAACAGACTGTATGTTTTATCAAGATGAATATATTGAAGTAAATTTGATGTTACTTTCATCCTTTCCTTTCTCCTTTACAAATGCGGATAGCTTTTGCTTACATTTTGAGATTAAACATCGAACGTATCCATCTACGTTCGAAAAGCATTCGAATTCTACTACCACAAAGAGATCAATTACTGCGTAAAATCTGGTGCATAAGCCCACCCATTTTACTATTGCTATTGTGGAATGAAACAAATGTTAGGGGGGGGACTTATTTGTCGGACATGTTCGAATTGTTATTGGCGTATTAACGGGAAAATTTCGCGGTTTTTTTAGAAAAGAGACGAATCAAGTACCCTGGATGACTTCAAAGATTTTCTCGAACATGCTCGAAGTAATTTAGTTGAAATCTTTGAGCATGACTTAGCAAAATACAAGGTAATTTATTTTTTATTCTAGACTTGCGAACGGCAATTAATCTTACCGCTTGTAGTTCCTAACCGTAGAACCCACCAGAAGCGAGCAGAATTCATCAAAAATTGAAACCAATAAATATTTTGGAAAGTTTCAAACTATGTCAAAATTTTAACGTCTGTGGGCAAATAAATATAGCCAAAAAAAGTTAATAAATAAATGAAATTAAAAAATAAAATAGTAAAAATTTCTTTTGGGGACAAATTTAGGCAAAAAAACATTTGTTGGTGCCAATTGACCTTTTCACAAATACATGAAAACGAGGCGTTGGTTGCTCAAAGTAGAAACTTGTTGCAATGCAATAACTTCCTTTTCGTGCATGTTCAAGTTTTTATATTATTTTTAAAAGGTGTTATTAATCACATTTAAATCAGATTGACATTTGAACAATGTCCAAAACGACGTAGTGACAAAGCAACGAAAGTTATACATATGTAAATAATTATAATCCAAAGCTATCTCTTCTTTGTGTACAGAATAGTCATTGGTCCACAATAAGCGAAGACACCGCTGAACCTCATAATGGCGTTGAAGAAGAAATGATAGAAAGAGCAAAAATTTCAGGTCAAGAGCGCGAACGATATGAAGCATTATGGGAATTATTTTATGCCGAAGTTTCGTACCTGTTAGATCATCTACTAATACTACGTGACGTATGTTTATGTTAATTCAGTAAACAAAAACTTGTTCAACGTCCAAAAGTAAAGACGCTAAAACCATGTCGTTCTAGGGTCTTTACTGCGGAATTTTAACAAGTTATTGCCCACAGGGAAGGGTCCGACCAATTCGCAATTTCATAAAGCGAATTCATACATTGCAAAACATATGGGAATACACATCGGTATTTATGACCATATTCCGAAGTCTTTCACGCTGTCTCTGGATTTGAGAATCACCGTTTCGTATCTTTGTGTGGGAACCTTTGAAATGAATCAGATATATTTTATTCCTGAAATAATTATTTCCACCTTTCTTGGTTTCATATAGGTGTTTGCCAAACCATTGGAGCATGCAAAGAACTTTGGATTTCTTCTAATTGTTAACGAAACAATATTGTTTGCAAACCTTGATCAACTAATTCAGGTACGCTATATAACAAATTTACAGAGTAACAAGGTAGCTAGTTTAAAAAGGGACCTTTTTAATTCTTTGTTAAACTTCCTGGAGAGCCCTGATTATCTTGCAAATGATTAAAACCAATCCATTGCATGACCTAAACATTCCATTTCATTGTTGTTGCGTTTGACCAAATTTCTTCAAACCTACAGAGAAGAGTACTGAGTCAATAATCATACTATAGATTGGTTTTTTCGTAATAATACATTGCAAGAGCATTGACTTAGCAAAATCATACCGTTCTTTTGATTTTGATACTTGATTTTCTTATATGTATCATGATGATAAATGATTTATTATTCCCGATAGCTATAAGAAAGTGTCAAATTTTTGACAGTTTACCATGTGTCAATAATAGTTAGAGAAACCATGGGTATGTTGGTGAAACTACTGACAACTGTTCGAACTGTGGAAATATCTTATTCGGAAAAACGCTCTTTCCCTTTCTAGCAACATGTTATTTCCGTGCAAGTAATAAAACGTCTTCATTGCAGGTGATATCAGATTTTGCGGAGAAATTATTGAAAATTTTCAAGAGTTGTGGTGTATCCGTTAGCAAAAGCACTGAAATCATTGTCGAAGCTTTTAAAGAAGTAAGTAAACCGTTTTTGCACATAATTTAAAGGATTGGCAAAGTTGAAAATAGCCAAGATTTATTTTTTACACTCTCCTTTAAAGTCCAACTAAACTAGATTTAACTCTATTTGGTTTGGGGGGAGGGCGATGACCCCCACCGGAACTATTTTTAATAACTCGTAAACGATAAAAGGTATTGACTTGCAACTTTTATTACTTAGCTATTAGATTTGTATAGCTAAATTTCATGTTCGTAGCATCATTACTTCTTAATTAAGCGCAGTATCAGAAATCCACCAATGAAAAAGTTTATTTTTGTGATGAAATTCTAATAAATGATTACGTCATAACTTTTGATTAGATAATGGTATGATAATGAAACTTTCATCAGTGGTTTATCATCATAAAAGAAATCATCATTACTTTTGACGATAACCCTGATACGTCATGTAATGACGTCATAGGTTCGAAATTTTGTTTGATAAGTTTGGCGCCTCATACTGGCTAATGACGTTATTTTGAAAAAAAATCTAATTGTTTTTCAAAATCCGAAAAAGGAATGAAAAAACCTTTACTGAATCAAAAGTTATGGCAACCTCGTTCTTTAAAAAGTCCTGGGAACGAGGTTAAAGTTATGGCTCTTAGTAAATGTAGATATCCAAATTTCTACATAATCGAAAAGTTTCAAAAGTTTTAATAATCTGCTGACGTCAGCAAAAAAGTAACATGTATGCCAGAGGATATTTGCTAGGAGTTTTAGTAATTTCTGAAAACTCCCAGGCCAAATAAGGGCATAGGAAAGGCCCAGGCCAACTGGGGTTAAGGATTATATAATTAGCCGCAATTCATCTAAAGACATTCATTAAGCACCATCTTCCAAGTGCCAAGTCCAATGATAATCGATTAATTCCTTCCGACCAGGGGCCCAATCAATTGTAAAAAAAAAAGGGATTAAAAAAAGAAAAAGTACATTTACAACACTCAACACATGTCATTAATTAATAAAGTAACATTAATCCGATTTGATCCAGTTCGCAGTAAGATGAATTTGTTGAATATTATAGTTTGACGATATCTTAACTCCTCAATACAACGAATATTGTTTGAATTATCAAAAAGCAAAAGATCTTATAAGTTGGTTAAAAAATGATGAAATATTCACGGAATTTATCAAGGTAAAATATTATTATTTCTTCATGCACGTTTAAAAGGGGCTGGGAACGAGCTTGTACGTTCTAGACATTATTTGCGATAATCTTTTGCATTGATTATAGCCAAACTATTATTCCATCGTTGCATTTTCATTCACAGCGACTGAGTTTGGAAGATTGCAACCTCGTTCCAAGGGCTTGTTGACTAGGCAAGGCCCTGGGAACGAGGTTGGAAAGGTCGCGCTTTCCGGTTTCTCCTGGCAATTTTCCAAGTTTGCACAACTTTTCCGAATTCTCTTGTTATCTTACCCTAACATCGTTTTTCGCCTTTCAAGGCTCTAGATATAGAGAGAGAGTAGCTATTATCTTTGAATATAACCAGTGGATAGTATAAAGAACAAAGTAATGAGAATAATAGGCGAACTAGCTTGAAGCAATGCTGTATCAATATAATTGACTATTATGTTCCCACCATATAACAGCGTTTAATACTTTAATTTAGTGGGGTGAAGCAGACGAGAGATGTCAACGTCGTCAGTTAGATGACTTGTTGGTAGCGCCATTACAACATTTGACAAAATATCCTTTATTGTTAAAAGCTATCAGAAAACATACACCCAAAGATGATATAAATAACCAACTACTGACGACAACTATAATCGATATCGAACGATCTATAAGTACGTAAACGAATTATCAATAGACCTATTCACAAATACATGAAAACGAGGCGTTGTCTGCTCAAAGTAAAACTTATTGCAAGGACTGCATACAAAGGGAGTTATTGTATCGCAACAAGTCTTACTTTGAGCAACCAACACTTCGTCTTCACGTATTCGTAAATATGTATATATATGACTCACTGTCTTAGAGAAATCGTTGACTTGTATATCTGTGTTGAATCATTTCCCTGTGTCAGATCAGTCCAAGATAATTCAAATTAATGATTCCTCGTAGACAAGTGGTCGTCGAATCAACGTCTGTACAACGTGATTTAGACGTTAAAAGATGTCGTTTTAAGATTTAAACGTCAAAACGTCGAATGACGTTATTTCAAGTCGCGACTTTACTGCAGAATTTGAACAAGTATTTACCAACTGGGTTATGAATAAAATAAGTTTCAATGAAATTACTACTGATTCATGCAAAAACCTGTTCAAGGTCAGCAAAATAATAATGTTAGAACAACGTTCTTTGAACGTTGTTCTAACGTTATTTTTCTGATTTGAATAGGTTTTTGCCGGCTGGGTGACTTCTTACTCTGTCTATTTGAATGAGTAATTTCTAATTCTCTCGTTGTAGAATCGATTGAGAAAAAGATTTCTTCCCTAATTAACTTACAACGTTTACAAGAACTACATCTGTGTGTTAAATGGCCTGTTATGCCAGATACCACTCAAAAATGCGCGATACCGGATGTAAGTATCGAATTTAATTCTAGACGTCTAACCAACGTCGTTATTTTGTTGATTAGATGTCCTAGTGTACATTGAAGGAATCGATTAGCGACGAGATATGGAACGATATGGATATGGATATGGAACGTATCTTAAAAGATCACGTGATCTCAATTTTATTACATAATTTTTTATTACCTATTTAAATGATTGGATGACTAATTGGTTCCTTATTTGACTAATGGGTATAACTAATTGATTGATTAACACATCTCTTATTCATTAGAGTACCTTCCTAATTAGTTGGTTGACTAATAATGTAATTATTCGGGACGGATAACCAATTAATCGACTTTTGACTTATTATTTACTTTTTATTTAGTTTGTTCGAGCAGACTTATCAAACAATCAATGCGATACGATACTTATGAATCCCAACAGAATATTAATACAAGAGGGACAATTAACTTTAGCTGGTACAAATTTATAATCCATCTATCAAAACTACCTGTGAAGATATACAACCCAGCCGGAAAAAACCTGTTCTAACGTTATTTTGCTGACTTTGAACATATTTTTGCCGACTAGGAAGTTCATTTATATCTCTATGCTCTATAGACATTAAAATTTGCATCGGAGCCTCCTTGATAGCCCAGTGATCAGAAACATGTTCAAAGTCCGCTGTATAGACGCTAGAACAACGTCGTTCTTCGCCGTTCTAGTGTCTTTACTGCGTACTTTGAACAAGTTTTTAACCACTGGGAGGAAACAATGTTTTATAAAAAAGAAATCAGTCGAGCTTACCGTAAATTCTCGAATAAACGCCCAGGGCGTATATTTAATTTTTCGATCTTGGCGTTTATTTGTAGGAGGCGTTTATTTTTTGTGTAGAAATTCTGATGCATGTTATTAATATACATATTCGATAGCGAACTTGCAATATGCAAAGAAAGAAAAAACGTCCTTCGCTTGAACTTGTGCATAAGATAAAACCCTTATATAGCGTTCTTTTTTTTCAGTATTAAGTCAGTCAATGAGACATGTAAACTCTACATTAATCCTTTGCACATACCGTAAAAAGAGGCTTATTTTCGAGGATAAAATTGTGTTAGACCATGAGTAGGATTATTGTCAGGGGGCTTATACACGGGAGAGGGAGCTTAATTTCGGACTTTTACGTATGTGCCTTAATACATGGCAAAATCGACCAACCTATAAATACGATTGATGCCATTGATATACTTCCAAAATGAAATTGGCAGATTTTGACGTAATTATGACGTAATGTATTAAGATATTAAAGTGCACATGTTTGCGCTCCTGACTCCAAAGGGTTAAAATTCACATATGTTGACAAACTCTGTAAGAGTTGCTCTAAAAGTCCATACCAGAGTTGTACAAGTTTATATCCAGCGGGTAAAAACTTGTTCAAAGTCCGCAGTAAAGAACAACGTCATTCGACATTATTCTAGCATCTTTATTGCGTTTAGATAACAACAAATCAGAATATTACGTGTTCCTATTCGATGATATGCTTCTCGTTACAAAAGTACGAAAGAGAACCAAGGTAAGACTCCAAAGGTGATTTTTTCTCCCCTACAAAGATGTTACCCAGCCGGCAAAAACCTGTTTAAAGTCAGCAAAATAACGTTAGAACAACGTTCTTTGAACGTTGTTCTAACGTTATCTTGCTGACTTTGAACAGGTTTTTGCTGGCTGGGTAACGTTAACATTTAATTACGCAAATTGTCAAAAAAAGCTGGGTTTTTTTATGTGTGTTTAATTTTGCACATTCAACAAAGGGGAGGGTAAAAGGAGACATTTTTTTAGTAATAGGTCATCCTGAATGCTTAATCTTTCCTGGATACGTTAAATTTGCTTGGAAACGGAGAAAAACAATTAATTTTATTTAGCGCAAGAATTCTAAATTGAGCCATTAAATTGGCTGAAAGTGACGTCACCTTCACTTGTCACTTTCAACAAATGTAATGACTTCATTTAAAATCTTTGTACTGTAAACAATTTACAAGTATGCACACTTAAATATTTACCAATCTTGTTAATAGCGTCGAGCCAATACATTACCTGACAACAGAGCAATATTAATGGAAACAGAAACAATAAAAAAGAAACATTCTTTAAAAGATATGAAAGACACACAGTTCATTGTACACAAACAGGTTAGTTACTTCATCTAATTATTTAAATCTTTATAACCATCTTATGTAGACAATTGTGACAATTTAAAAAAATACACTTTTGAGCATATCTTGCGTAATTGGTCTCTTTCCTTTTTTTGCTCATTTTTTCAAAAACAGTGCTTATCATAGATAAGAAAGATAATTATTGTACCTGTTTATCGATTTTGAATTAAATTTCTTTTTTTTAGCCTATTCCACTAGATCGATTGAAGTTGTACGACTGTGATGATCAACCTACAGGTATTTTAACCAGTAAATATGCTCCCATAAAAGAAGCCCTTTACAGACACTTTCCCGACTTCACCTGTAATTACCTCGCATATAATTATTTCGCATGCGCCTATATCCGGAAAAGGTGCATGCACCTATATGGCTTTCATTATCTAGACACCTTCAAGCTCCCAATATCTATCCTAATATTCTTTAATTAATAGCTGTGGGTCGAGATCGTTTTATCTACTGTTACATGAGACTTCTAGCAGTATGATAGAGTTCGGTTTATTATGCGAATGCGCCTATTCGCATTTTAATTTGTCTAAAATTCTAAAAATTGTAAATTTTCTCTTATGGGCACACGCGCTTAATTAGGTAATCTTTTTTTTTTAGGTTTCAAAAATGCATTTTGCGTACTCCATTTCAATCGATATCATCAAACAGTATCAATTTACACATTTCAAGCTCAAACAGAAACCGATAAAACAAAATGGATAAAGAATTTAACGAAAGCCAAAGAAAGTGTAATCGCTGAAGCGTATTCATCATCTAACAAAGAAGTTTCGTCTGATGAAGAATATATGCTATAACGAAATGGATATATAAAAGATCACGATTTTTTAAACAATCAACAGCTCATGCCAAGTAAAACACTCAAGCTCGTCCCCAATGACTTTTCACTTCTTTCTCGGTCCGTTTCTAGTCGACTTTCTAATAAGGGTTCGAGAAAAGGTGCTGACGACGAGTTTGGAAATATATTTGCTCAGACAATTACCGAAAACCTCCGATTACACGTTTTTTCATAAGCATCACCAGGTGCTGATATATATAAAAAAACATGTATAATATCCCGTCCATAAATAGGTCCATTGTCACGTGATTGTATTGTTCCATAGACCAAATATGTTTTATGAAACTATAACCACATAGCCTTTTCGGAGGTTCGCGGTATATTTGCATTTGCGTACGAAATTTATAAGAGAAAATGGTATCTTGGATTTATCACGGCTTTCTTTCACTGGATGTTACTTTAAATTAAGATCCATTAAAACCACCGCACAAACAAGTGATAAGTCAACAATCCTACGCAGTTGATTGTTTTCTTCGAAGCAAAGTACCTTAAGGGAAGAAACTTCTGCGGTAAGATATTTTTGCGGTTTTGCCGCTCATCCACAAAAACAACTTCCCGCAAAAATTAATTCCGCAATTCTAAGCGTACAAGTTCATCCACAAAATTCACCGTTTTTAAAGGCTTCAACAGGGCAACGATTTATTCTGCAAAAACATTTTACCTTGAGGTAACCAATCGATTACGTGCTAGATAATCTGTTTTTACCGACAGTCATCACATTGTGGTAAAAAGCTGCTATTTCCAGTGGGTAACCGACATCTAATGAGCGTTGAAAAGACGTTGTTTTGGCGACTTGACGTCAAAACGATGTCAGTTTGAACTAGATTAGATGTCCATGCCGACACGTTTTGTTCATGAAATTTAATCCGGGAATCATAGAAATGTGAAGAGTATTGTGTGAAGGAACCAATCAATAGAAAGGTCGTTGGCACAGTACCCTTCATCACAGATATTAATTTTGATTATAAATTGTAAAAAAAGCGAAAAAGTAGAGAAAAGTATATACATTTTTGAGTAGTAGCTGCTGGCAGTTATTATCTTTACCTGTTGTAACTAGTTTTGTACATATCTTTTGTAAATGAATTAAGAATTTTTGTTTTTTGAGAAATCTTTGACACGTAAACAACTCAGTATTCTATTAACCACCACCTACAATCTTGGTCACATTTTATTGATTTCGACGAATACACAAGGAAGACATAAATGCTAGCCTATACTACAAACTTGACGTCTGGCGAGAAAACGCGGCACTTTTTTGCCGCGGGACGGGTTTGCGGAACAGGCTAATAAATGCGGAATACGACCACAAGAGGTCCCTATGGGTTTATCGAGTACAAATTCTGCTGGTCCTAGCAGTCTAGTATCCACCTAGTGTCATTTGTCTTGCTAAACAAAATGCATTGCTTTTTATGTAAGTTGAGATTTCGAATTATTGCACGAATTTCACATTTTCTTTAACATCTACTTTCCAAGATTGCACCCAATAACTTTTATATATAAACATTCATCGGAAATATCACCTATACAATTCGCAAAAATACCCAAACTCGAACGTAAACAATCGAGTGGCAACCTCTCTTCATGTGCACATATGAAGCTTTTACCCCTATATTTGCTAGGGGGGGAGGGGGCAGATTTTCCCCCCTACCGCATTTTTTATAGTAATTTACGAAACACGAAAGCGATGATGCTGAAACTTACCTAGTTTTAATATAATATTGACACAGACTGACGAAATTTGAACATCATACCTCCAGTAGATCAAAAGACATGGGGCATAACCTGAAACCACCTATTTTTAAGTGGGAAATCCTATGTAAAAATCGATATCATTATTTTACCATAACTTGTGTTAATGTAATGCTAATGCTACGAAACTTGGTGAAGGTACTTAAAATCATAAAATAAATAGTTCTGATAAGTTTAGTCATGTGACTAACCCGTTTGTTTCGATTTTTTAAAAATCGGGTATTTTTACGGAATTTAAAAATCTAGGTATTTTCCAACATTTTCACTAAAAAATGTGAAAGAACATTTAGACTGTTCACACTCGTCGGATAGAAACTATTTTGGAACGATCTTATTCCGTTTCAAGTGTGAACATCTAATCGAATACTGTCGGAATGATTCTATTTCACCACAACAAGCGAAACAAAATCATTCCGCTGAGTATATCGATATGTAAATCATTCCGGAATGATTCCTATCCGATAAGTGTGAACATGGTGTGAAAATACCCACCCAAAACTGCAAACAGAATGAAAAAAGTTTTTGTAGAACTCTTTTAATCTAAATTCTAAGAAAGTACAGTTTTTAAAGAAAATGAGCCATTTAAAATTAACTGTAACTCTACAAAGTTTCATCTCAATCCTATTGGTCGTTCAAGAAGAAACTTTGTTACATTATTTATAGATATCATATATCTATGCATTATTGAAAGTTTGAAAGTCAAATTCTTATTATGTAATATGTTTGTCAATTTGATATTTGATCTATTCCGTCTTCGATTTGAAAATTTAAATATACAATACGTTGACATTGACTTATAGAATCTCCTCTATTTCGTAATTTTCAAACTCAATTTTGTACAACCCTTACAAGAAATTTTCGCGAATTTTCCCCTGATTCGCGAAATTAAATTCCGCGAAATTAAAGTTCAACCTGAATTCGCGAAATAAGTCCGCGAAATTTAAGCATAACCGGCAATTCGCGAAAATAAATTCCGCGAAAAACTGAAAGAAAAATAAGAAAAAACGACTCATATAGTAAATTCACCTTTAATACGCATATATATTTATATAAAAAAAGATTTTGTTGCTGTCTGTTTTCTGATGTAGCTACATCTGTCTGTGTTACCTACATCCTCCTAGGTGTTACTGTCTTCTGTTATAAGAAATATTTCAACAAAAACTCATCAAGAACACGAACATCATTTAACTCAAACGAAACCACCCACAAATGTGTGTTACCTTCCAATCTAAATGAAAATATTACCTATATTAGCTACATTTATTGTCACAGTAAATTGAAATAACAGTTGTAAACAATACCACAAATACTTGTTCAAAGTCTATAGTAAAGACGCTAGAGCAAGGCATTCTAGCGTCTTTACTGCCGACTTTGAACACGGTTTTGCCTGCTGGGATCCATGTACGGATACTAACCAAGCCATCAAAATAAGTACATAAGCATTGAAACCGAAGAGTGTCCACTATCGAAGCGTCTGCCGTGAAGATTGCAAATTAGATTATGTCAATTCTCTTCTCTTTGCGTATACAGAGAAGTAGTCGGTTTCTACCAAGGTAGCACTTCACATTTCAGTTTTAATAAAGTATATCCATGACAAACATGCTATTTACAATACAGTGTAGTGGTCGAAGCCCAAAAACTTGTCAACCTAGAACTAAATGACCCTATAATTATATTTGGTACGGTTTGAAAGAAATGTTTTTATAGTTTTACCAGAAAAAACCTCCTTGAGGAAAAAGAGAGAGAGAGATCATGACAAAAATTATATGGTTTGTTACGTCCTTCCCAATCCAAAGATACGCTCCAAAGCTAGCAAAAGGTGCTGACTAAGCAAATAAAACACAACGATTTTCTTCGTATTCAATGTCAAATAACTTTGCATCTGCACAACTTTTCTCAATGTGCTATAACATTTCTTTTGTTTTGAGATCTTTTCTCAATGTGCCATAACATTTTTTTTGTTTTGAGATCTAGTCACGGATCTTCACTCACTTTAGCCGTGATAACTGAATTGCTACGCTATATTCTCAAAATAGTTAACACCACCATAAAATTTCCATTTTAAGCCATTTGTGAACCATTTAAATGCAACTATTTTAAAGATGGAGACGTCAAAATATAAAATTTTCACAAGGAAGATTCTGTGGGCTTTTTTCTGGTAAAGTACATAAAATTGTACTTCCAGTACTAAATATAGCTAGTTGGCATTAAGTTCTAGATTCAACCTTCCAACCACTGTACTAGAATGGCAAATGTCAGTTACCATGAATAACAGATCGTCAATTATCATGGGAAAATCAAAACATATTGCTAGTTATTTCAGCAAAACAAATCATTCACACCTTTTGTCAAAGTTTAGTTAAGTTGCGATGTTTTGATTTTCATCTTCTTCACCGTCGTCTTCCAAAAAGCATAGAAGACTATCATCATCAAATGTAGAGAAGAAATATCTAAACGAAACATTGTTGAAATACAAAATCTACAAATCTTATACTGCAGTTTGAAGAGTCAGGTTCCTCGAATACAGGTGAATTATGTACCATAAAAATTAAGAACATGCAAAACATGGATTATGAAGAATTATAAATTACTAAATAATGTGCAAATATATAACAAAGGGGTCGTCTACAAGCTAAAATTTGCCATATATGGCACAAAGTCAACGAACGACTAAACCGTCACACAATTTACATTTATAATGGTTGCAAAGAGGTTAACTCTAGGTATACTATTATTGCTCTCACAATAAAAGTTAAAAGAACGAAATCGATTATCTAATCCACGCTTTATATCTCCTGCACAATACCCTGTGTGTGAATGATACAGCCTATTTTATTTATAGTCGGCAGGTGTATATAAATGATACAGTCGCAGCCTATTTTATTCATGGCTGGCAGGTGTATATGAATGACATAAAGTAATTACTTTTATTTATGGCTAGCGTACACGTTATTTGCTGTAAGAAACCTTCAATTAAGATCCTCAAAAACTAAGAAAATTTTAGTACTACAAATATTTTCCTAGTTTAACCCTATTTGGTCTGAGTTCTTTTTTACTGGTGTAAATCTGGGGGGGGGGGGGGGGGATTCCAACCCCCGAT
>JAULBZ010000218.1:21504-36507 GCA_032360805.1 Neoturris breviconis
CCGCCCCCCCGCCCCCCCAGTCCATCCCCCTCTCTCTCATTTTTGACGAGGATATGCTGCAAACCTAAATCTTGGCATAATGGTAACCCATTACAAGAGGAAGAAACATTTTGGTATAAAAATATTTCTGCTAACGTCATCGGTTTTGCTCTGACGTCATCATAACACATTGTGGTAGGACATTTTTATCAATTTTTCTTTAAAATATTGAAAAATTTAAAATATCTGATTACTCTAGTTCTAAAAATAATTTTTAAAGTCTGTTTTCAGATTCACTTCACAAATGCACAATTGTATTTCCGGCAAAACTTGGTTACAAATGCAAATTGAGAATTTTTTTTACATTTTTAATTGACCAATAAGAAGTTAGAAATAGTCTGAAAATGTCGGTTTATTTCGCCCAGTGGTTGCAGAGTATCGCCAAAAATGCCGGGAGGGGTGTATAGGGTTAAGGTTTAGAAACTGTGTTCTCTTGTCAGAAGCCAATGAAGTTTACTAAAAAACTACTACTGGAGTGTGTAGTTTTAGCCATCCACAAATGAAACACTGCGCTACAGAGTCTAATATAGCATTTATTTTAAAAAAGGTTTCATAATTTTAATTGTGTTCTATTATTGTTTGAATGGCTATTATGTATTCCCTAGATCATATTGAGCCTAAAAAAATAATAAACATTTTAAGAAACTTTTAGAAAGAACTAAAATCTCAATTTTGGTGCTCAAAATAAGAAACTTCAGTACTACACCCTTCGACAGGCTTCTTATAAAACAAAACATGTACAAGACTGATAATACCTGAAAACATGCAAAATAGCTGAGGCCTGTGTTGATGCCATAATAGTGAGACAAAATATTTTGAGAGTAAGCTCTAAAAAATTAATTAATCATAAAACAATACCCTGGTTGATCCCAAAGAGTTCTATCTTCAGGTAAACTATAATGGCTTTCTTTTAGTAAGTGTGATTGCAGGTCTTCTTTAGTTTGGAGATCTTCTAAACACATTGGACATTTGCACTGATAAACCTAATAACAAAAAGAGATATTTAAATATTGAGTTGTTTACAGCTACAATCCTTTACATAATTTATTTGAGACAAGGTGAAATTTGTGCAAAAATTCGTGATTTCAATATAGGCAAAAATACTTAAATTTTGATTAGCGGGACGAACTGCACGGAACTAGGCTAGGTACTAGGCTGCTAGAAGCAACAAAATTTGTCGAGTTTGCAAAAAGTCCTAAGATGCAGGACCCACAAGGATAACAGTAGTTTTTCTACTGAAGTGGCCATCCTGCTTATTTGTAAATATTCGTTATAAATAAATAAATCCTAGGCCCTAAGTCTACTCGATAAACCTCTAGGAACTTCTAGTGGTGATTTTGAGCATTTGCGTTTTACTTGTGGTGTGTATTGTTTGCTAAAATTTGTAAAAAGTCTCATAATTTACATGAGGGGTTGTAGTCGTTTTTATATTAACGGTAACTTGACATTTACAAGATTACTTCATGAAAAGTGCCATTAACAATTTATAGTACTCTCAAACAAAGCGCCGTTTTAAATAAAAACTACAAACGTGTGCTTCTAATATGAAACAAACCTGCACATCTATCCTAAATACATTGAGAGTTTTATGTTTTACCTGTTTGCGAATATAGTTAACAATTTTAACTTGATGGTAGAATGTCAACCCTATAATATCGAGTAAATATTTTGAGTCAAATAACATCTCAAACAATAGAAATGAATAGGAGAAGCAAAAAGGTTATATTATAATGTGCGTAAGCTCACTTTCTTCTTATTAGACTAGATGAGGTAATATGGTATAAACGAAACTATCACTAGAACTCTCTACAATACAGGCGTACGGTTCGTGCAAGTTGGATCTGGTTTGTAAATTTGCCTATACTCACCACCAGTAAGTGAATCTAAATAAAATCATTACATTGGTTGAAAGCGATTTCAACCATTGTAATTGCTTCATTTTGAATTCGTGCGAATAAATTCGTGCCTAGTGGAAATTCACCCTAAAGAGTAACGTGATAAATTGAACTCGAACGTTTTTAATTATAAAATATCGAATAACATTGTATTTCTAACAAGTTCTATTCTACATTATCCATTAAAGTAGAGAAGCAATCTATGCTCTTAATTGGAGTACCCAAGCATCTTCTCATATATACATATATAACAAGGTACACAAACTTACCATGTTTTATTTTCAAGGAATGGAGGTCAAAAGAGTGATCGTTCTAATAGAAAGAAAATTAATTACAGTAAGTGTCAAGCGTTATATTCACAGTAGCAGGTTTGTTACACAGGTCAGAATGAGCATTTATATCCACAGTAGCAGGTTTGTTACACAGGTCAGAATGAGCATTTATATTCACAGGTTTGTCACACAGGTTAAAATTAATAATTATCTCCTGCTCGTTTCCTTGTGAAACAATAATAACAGCTCGAATCAAGTTATGAAGTCTAATATCTTGCTGTATATGAGAACCGCAGACCGTTTTCTCAGAAACTTCAAACGACCTCTCTAATCAATAGTTGGAAATTTTTGTGATAATAAATGACTCTGCCTCCTCTAAATTTAAAAATTAAATAAATTTACTAAATGGTGAAATTATTCAACACATATAGTGTAAATGTTTTGATTTTTGTTGATATTTAGTCGATAGATGAATTAATAATTCTAGCGTTTTTAATAGGGGAAATACGATAATCAACAAGAAAAAACCCGAATCTAATCAAAGGATCGGTATTGAAAGTAGCAAACCAAATCAAGCCAAAGCTAAACCTAGAAATACGATTTGCTTATGATATTACTCCTTTGAAGAGACATCCATGCTCGCAAAATAATATTATACACAACTTTCCGTTTTAGAGGAATCATAAAGGCCTAATACATTTGAAAACATAAAGGTTTCAGAAATTGAGAAGGTTAATCATTAGGACGATTTTATTGATGTGTAAATGTTTATAGTTCGATGAAGTTACTGAAAAGATCAAATAAACACCTCCCTCAAGTAAATGCCTCCCTAAAAATTTCGAAAATTAAATAGAAACCGCCAAAGTTTATTCGAAGTAACACAATACACAAATTATTTATCATAGTATTATATTATATACTTAATAAAAATAGAGAATATGCATATGTTATAGCCTAATATAGGAAATAGGCTGTACCATAAAGCGTTGAATAAGCGCCCCCTCCACTCTTTTAGCAAAAATTTCAATAAGCACCCCCTCAAATAAGCCCACCTTTTAGCAAAAATGTCAATAAGTGCCTCCTCCCCCCCCCCCCTCCCCTGGAATAAGTGCCCTCCTCTAGAAACTTGAAAATTAAATAAGCGTCTGGGCGCTTATTCGAATTCGACCTTTTTTAAAACATATCAGATGATGAAGATGTAGATATTGATTAAGAAAAGAAGAAGTATTGTCATATCAGGCTACACAAGCTAAATATAATTCACTCTCTCTATATGCTTTTACTATATTATATGTTTTTATTGGTTAAAGAAACCATGCAAGCGTTTTATTCATAAAAGTTAACACAAAGGTGGTTTCCATCATCTGTTGGGGGAATAAAAATAAAGAAACACTTGACAATAGAACAATGGAACAGAAGAATAAACGTTTTTTTAAAATAATTTCATATCTATTAAAATACTAAATTTTTTAAATTTCCTATTATAATTTTAATTCACAAAGGGATTAATTAATGTCAAATATAAATTCATTAACAACATTTATGGTCCAAAAAAGAAAAAGGAAGCTTCCAAAATCAAATTGGAGGCCCTATTTTCCGTAAATTTTAAAAATTATTTTAAATTATCTCCTATCATTGATTTATTTGGTATCTCCAATAAAATGGATGCCAAAAAAAATAAATTAAAAATAATTCATGTGTGTTGTCTCATAGAAAATTACATTGTCATGTCAAAAAATATGGTCAAATCCTCATAGAAATCAGTCTCGTAATATTACCTAGAATGCCGATGCAAAATTTCAAGATGGTATCACGCTTTTTCAGTCCATTGGACCGAAAAGACAATTTGAGCTCTCTTTGCCCAAAATTCGGACTTGAGTGGACGGAATTGAAAATTATTGGTGAGGCCTTCCGAAATATCACCTCAATGCTGGTACCAAAATGGTAGCACTTCAGGAACATGTTCTAATAAGAAAAGTGTGCCCCGTCCATATAGTCGACACTACAACGTGATAGTAATAGCCCATCCGAATGGCGTGAGAATAACAATAAAAAGTGTAATTTTTTGTAAAAATCCCCATGATACTTACTTTCATATGACTTAGTATATTATAAACATCAGGATCAGTTTGTGAACAAAATAAACAAAGTGAAACCAAGTTGTTTTCTTCAGTCCAGTCTTCATATTCCCTACAGTTGCAAGGTAAGAATTAAAAATATCAGTACTTGAAATAAGAATGAATAATAACTGTGAAGGAGTGATTTTTATCATAGCCTTATGATACACCTTAATTATTAACTCCTCCACAATGATAATTTTGCTCTTAGTTTGAGCACTGAATCATTATATTTGTGAAGATTAATTAACAATACCGGTAACAATCTCCAAGGTTTTTTATTTTTTCAGTTTTTCATCAGTTATTACATGTCACATCAAGACAATGACCATTGTGCATGATACTTTGTTTTACGATTAGAAGGATGTTAAGGAGTTATAAGAAGTAGAAATTATTTTGGATAGTTTCCACCCAGTAAATAATTATTATACATGCTGCCTAATAGTAAATTTACAGGCATAACGAAAGGGAGTTATATCAACATTACTTAGTTCTTCTTTTTGGGAGTTATTATACCTCTGTACAGATGATCACTTACTTTTCTGTATTTTCGTCTTCTTCATCTTCAATGTTTTCTCGTTCATACTCGGGTTCCAATTGAACTTCTTTCCAATTCTTACCAGGATCCTTAAATAAAAGTCTAAGAAATTATTGATTCCAAGCATTACGCTCCAGATAATACAATGGACTATTTTCATGTGATGGAACGAATAACTTATAGCATGCAGTATTATGTTTCAAACGGCTTATTTATTTATTTTTTGTGAAGTTCAAATAGGCATATTTCCGAACATTTTTGGTGCCAATCGCTCAACTGGTGCAACCCAAAAGTTATGATTATTTGAATGGGAAGTAATCTCAGATTATATTTGACAGTCTAAGGGTTACATAGAAATAACTATCTGAGGAAACAAAAATACTAATGTAAAGCACATGGCCAAAACACCAAAACCAAAAATAATTAATTGAGGAAACTACAATTACGTGTGCGGATAAAAATTATTCTAGGTACTTAAACTCGCACCACAAAAAAGACAAAGATTAATATACTAACACAAAACAGATGATATACTTAATGTATTATTGGAAGGACATCTTATTATGTGTCATAGACAAGTTGTTAAAAGAGATTCATTTTAAAGCAACATCATGCTGGTTTAACTCTAGGAAATATTCTCAACAGAAGGCAATTTGTAATTTATAACATAAAAATAACATAAAATAAAATAATCGCTGCGAAAGAATGACTTCTTTAGTAGCTTCAGGATTTGTGCCCAAACTTATGCTAAACAACCACACCCCACAGTGATAATGAGTTCTTACTTAGAGTATTGTCATCTTATATTAATACTGAGCATTTTAGGGTTCTGTACAACTGGTGGTGGGGTGGTGGCAGAGAATCCCTCCACTCCAAATGATTGAACGGATTTTAGTATATAGGTGAAACTTTCCAGACTTTAGTTCTGCATAAATGAAACCAAATGGTAGTAATTCGTTTTCTGCTGACATCAGCAATTTTCTGATGACAACATCACACAAATAATATAAAATAGCCAATTTTTCTTAAAAACTGTGTAGTCTTAGAATTGCAATTAAAGAAGTTATACGAAAGCTGTTCTAAGTACATTTCAGTTTTAAATAGAATAATATCTTGTTGTTTCACAAAGTTTCTGGGTTTTGAGCAAAAATGTTGCGAAATACTTAAAATTTCATCCAAAAATCTGAAAAAGAAAATCAAAGATACGGTATTGAAAGTAGCCCACCAAACCAAGTGAAAGTTAAACCTAAGCACATAAATATGATTTGGATATACACATTATACAGTGTTTGAAATATGCCTTTATTAAGATAATAGAGTTTCAGGCCAAATAAACAATTGGAACACAATATTCAAGGTAGAATTATGTCAGGTCACTGTGGAGGAGAGTAGTGAGATTTCATATCAAAGATAAACACCCAAATTCTACATGGCATTAGGATTTCATCTCCTTATTAAGTTGATAAGTTTCAAGTAAAATAAACAATTGGAACACCTTTATCAAGGTAAAATGTCAAGTCACTACGGAGGAGAGTAGTGAAATGGTCTTTTGTTTTGCTACCTAAAATTTAAGGCTTTTTATCCAAGTGGAAATTCTGAATTTTTGCTCAAATTTTACCTTGTCTCAAATATTTTTGTGAGTGCTTGCAGCAATATTGTCTAGAATGTCAATATCAAATTTCAGGATGGTACCGTGCTATTTCATGCCATTAGACTGAAAGTGCAATTTGGACACTTTTTGCCAGAAACTTGGACCTGAGTGAACAAAATCAATTTTTTTTTATGAGTTCTTATGAAATAGCACCTCAAATGGTTGTGCCAAATGTTAATATAGTAGCTCTCCAGGAACATGGTCTAATAAGAAAAGCAGGCTGCTGCTGCCACAACGTGATAGTAATAGCCCAAAACTTCGTTTGGTGGGCTATACAAGAACTTGATGATTTATGAAGGATTTCCCACATGATATGTGGTTTCAGGTTATGATCCAGAACTAATGATCCAATGAGTGCTAATCCCTAAGTGCTACTAGGGTTAAAATGTATTACTTACTAAATAATTGATCAGGTAAAACCTGTCATATTCTTTATTCACAGGGTTGATTCTTTTATGGGCTTTCTTTCTCATGTGATCTTTTAATATATTCCATTCGTTAAATTCCTTTTCACAAAACAGACATACAGAACTATGACATAAAAATGCTTATTAAAATTATATAATTGATCCAGAGTATTGGCATAAGAAAAGAATATTAATTTTTGGTGACTTGAGCTTTAATTCTTCTTCTTTTGTTGACCTCAATCAAGACATGATATGCATACTCTTCTGTAGCACATGTAGACAACAGTTATTCTTCCTCTATAGAAGAAGCCACTAAGTTCTGATAGAAATACAAACCGGTATTCTTGCATGCTCTACTGCTCATTATACAATGGCTTGTTCATTCCATATAGTTGTATTTAAAATGTCTGAAACTGAAACTTATTGTTCTACATATGATTCATAGTTCCAAATACGACTTATAGTTCTAAATGTGACTTATAGTTCTCAGTATGCCTGTCTTGTAGTATAATTCTAAGTATGACTTAATTCTAATTATGATTTATCATTGTAAGTATGACTTATAGTTCTGTCTATGAATTACAGTTGCAAGTATGACTTATAGTTGTAAGTAAGACTTACAGTTCTAAGAACAACTTATGCATAACACAAACAAGCCACTGTAATCATATTTGTAAACAAGGATAACATTATGTACCTATCTAATTTGCTCTTGATCAAGTCAATAAATTCTGCTGCATGCACTATAAATAAGCATAACAAATATAAATCGAACTCGTACAGATTATCTTTAGTCATTTAGTCTTTTTCAAAAATAATATTATTTAAACAAAGTATATTCTAGAAGACGGTAATTAAACATCAGATATACCTACCTATATTGTCTGAATTGCCAACGTTAAAGCCATGATCTTTAGCCATGTGTCTAAATATGTCCGCCCTATGAATGAAACATCGCTATATTTATATATTTCCAAGAATAAAGAATGAATATGCTTGTGGGAAGACACAAAACAGAGAGAGAAGGTTGTCCCGGAAGACATACAGTCAGTCCAGAGATAGATAATAAGAAAGAAAAGAAAGTCAATAAATAAGAAAAATCTTGGTACAGAATGATAACGCTATCTGACAAGCTTAAGAGAGCCAGAGTTTCCTTCGTATCTAAAAGTTAGAACGCTCATGTGGCAAATGTTACTTTGGAGAAATGAAGCTGAATATTGTATTACACATAGATCGTCGTAAAAATGCACAATAGACAGAAAAGGGGATCAATGCTCTATATCGAGAAAAAAAAAACAATGCAAAATCGTGTCACCGTTGATTAAAATTGGTACGATGATAACACCTTAAAAATAGAAATGCTACTAACAATCATCACTAATTGGCTACTACTGATCAGAATTCACATTTAATATTACAAAAATGACCAATTAAGGGCCACTTCCTAATAAACATCGTTTCCAAACAAGCTTTTTTTTATAATTTAGATGAGTTACTTTTGAAAGCTGCACACAAAACATCAACTTTACTTTTTTAACACAACTGTGGCAGTATGATCCGTAACTAGCGTTTCAAAGGTTTACCTATCACATAATAAGTTTTAGGACACTTTTTAAAACACTTGTTGTTAAAAACTCAGCTACCAATACAATTGTATATATAAAATATTATCACTTGTTGTTTTTACAGATTTAATATGTACTGCTCTTAAAATAAGTATCTCTCTCGAATAAACACTGCATTAAAATTCACAAAATTAAATAAACACTGTATCGTTAAATCAATCATTTATACTTAACATTTATAGAACTTTAGGTGTATCACTACTAAATGCAGGATAATTCTGTTTCATAGGAGAGAAAAATTAATCTTACAAATAATCTTCTGTGTATTAATCACCTAGTATCAAGCATTACAAAAGGCTGCAAATGAGTCTTCAAAGATGCTCCTCCACAGAGGAATGCCGACGTGAATTCAGAGGCCTGCATTACCAGACATCATACAAGCAAAAAGTAATACCCTATTGTCAGTAATTAATACTGTAATGCAGACAAAACATTATATGGTGAAGTACTATATAACTAGAATCATTGCAACAACACAGACAGACAAATACTGTAAGACACTGCAAGGATACAATTAAGCTACCTGTTCCCATGAAACATGATTTTACAAAACAAACATTTTCTTGAGAATTTTTGATCGGTTCGTTCAAGCTGCTGTTCATCAAGTACTTTTACCTGTATAAAGAGAAAACACGGTCAAAGATGTAAAATCAAAATATGCAATAACTGCATTCAGCATAAAAACAAAGTATGATCAAAAATGAAAATCACTCTAGGGGACAGATTTTTTATCATGGGTTTAGGTTTGAAGCAATGCTCAAAAAATTGCTCCTCTCCAGTGAATATTTTGTCTCTGAGTCCAATAATATTAGAAAATCAAACAGGTCAAGTCCCTTATTGTTTAGGTAGTGTACAAAAATATTTATGAATAAAAAAATAAAATGCGAACTTGCCAATTTTTCTGTATTGAGTTTATCTCTCAACTCCTTATCCTCCGGTAAAAATGATGTCAAAAGAAAATATTTCTCTTGTGGCCCTAAAACACATAAAAAAATATTAAAAGCTCAACTAATGCACCTATAGATAGCATAGAAATTATAAATACAGTTATAGCAAATGGATCCTGTAGGGAGATCATTATTACATTGCCCGATTGAGATGGAGAACAACTATATTCCTGAATAAATATAAATGTATTTTTAGAATAGAATTGAAACATTTATGCAATAGTTATGAATTCAGAAAAACTTATGCTAACAGTAATTAATTAGCTCAGTGTTACCGTACATATAATTATTTACAGATAATCATGCTTTATCAAGAAGGGAGTGGCAAACCACAAGTGGTGTAATCGTCATCTCGATAATAGTGAAAATCTAAAAAAAATCCTGCAAAAGCCTGCAACTAACTATCAGGCATCAGTACTCAAAAACACTCCTCCAACCCAAGCGACGTCCAACAGTTATTTGCGGACCTGCATTAAGACTCATCAAGAATCATAAAAGACTATTCTGTAACCATACCGATATCTGCAGCCGCTGTATTAGTATTAATAACAACACAGTATTCAGTAAGTTCAGTTACTTCTGAAAATTTCTTTTTCCAGTAACTGATATATCTAAATAAATGAAAAGGAATATCTTTAATGCAACAGATGTATTGGAGTCTTTATATCAGTGGTCGAAATAACAGCCAATAATCACTGCAGAAGAGGAATTTTTGAGCGAAGCTTCAGGATTTGTAACTTGAAGCTATGGGATTATTTGCTCTTATTTAGAACACTGCACATGGGTTAGGGATATGACATACGTACTGACAATATCTACACACCATATTGCTTACTGTAAATGACCTAATAAAGGAGGAAGAGGGGGGGGTGGAGGACGCTTATTAGAACTTTCAACATCTGGGGGTGGGGCTTATTTAGCAGGGGCACTTATTTATTTGAGTCAAATAGAATAATAAAATATTATATACCATTATAATATACAGTAGGGTAAAGCATATAGCACAGTATTATAATACTATAGATTTTAATTCAGTGGCCAAAATAAGAACAAATAATACCTGTGGAGAAGTGCTTTAAAAAGCACAAAGTTTTGCTTAAAAATCCTTCCTCCAAGGTAACTCTTACTTATCAAAAATGTGTATCAGTTTTCATTAGCTATACCAAAATAAACTATATTATACTGAATAAAATATTATTACTGAGAAGATGTGATTAAAATACTGTTAGTGAAATGAACAGTTCCACATATTATAAGGGCTATATTCCGTTCCGTGTAAAATAGGGTTAACATAATACAGCTTAGGGTTGCCACCCTTTGAGGATTTTGGAAAATGGTAAAATGAGGAGCTATTCACAAAAGTCCACATTTTTGAGGGATTTAGAGGAGATTTTTTGAAATTGAGGAGATTTGGGGTGGTATGGCAACCAAGCCTTACATATATCAGTTGAAAAGTAAACTTTGATGTTGAATTTTACATACTGTGGGAAGTTTGCAACCTTTTCCACTTCACTGATAATAATCTTGTGAATATTCAACAAATGTGCAAGGAGAGGACTTTTAGTTCCATCCTCAGCAGCAGGAAATGTATCATCACAAAGTAAACATGTCAACGAAACTTCAGAAACAGGTTTAGCATTCTTTTGGATTTCAGCAGTGATAGAATTTAAGGAGATGGGTTGCAAAATTCTTGCTGGTTCTCCATTATCTATAATTTTAGAAAAAAGAAGTATTATTAAGTTGTGTAAAGTGAATTCTAGACATTGTATGAATAACAGTAAGTTAAAGAAGTGAATTTGTAAGGTCGAGAAGAAAGTTTCATTTACTGTAAGACATGTTCAAATTAAGAAAAGTTTACAATTGAAATAACAAAAGTATGCATCAGACAATATTTCTTCCAACATTTATGGCATTTTCTGACATATCAATGACATTTCTGGCTGCCACAAGGAAATTATGACATTTATCTGATGCTCCCTGACACAGCATTTCTGACTAATAAATCGGGCCTTGTAATGAGAACTTAGGTGCTTGTGTGACGATTCACATGTGCAGGAGTTCCTAGTTATGTGATGATGTGCAATGTTTTTTATCAACATAATTTGCACGTACAGAGGAGCACCTAGATGTGCAATATTTTTTAAAGGGAGCCCGAGGTGACCAGACAAGTTACTCTTAAAAGATAGATAACATGTTAGTAAATACCTAAATACTATTTTTTCTAAGTTTTGAGTATTTAAAACCATGATTTCGTCGACTTTCGTTTTTGTTTTTCTTCATTCGAAGGCGGCCATTACGCTTCTGCGAGGTTCTTCTTCAAAGTGATTTTGTCGATTAGTGTCCAGTCTTTTTTATGTCTTTTGGCCATATTTTAAACTCCCATGACGGTACAAACACGTCAAATATTAAATTATAAGAGAAATCTCTAATGTTTAACAACGTTTACCAAGAACTTCTTTCTATTTTAATCATAAACGTTCATAGTTTAATCATTTAATGAATATCGCTTGTTTTAAATAACTTAAACACAAAAAACGGGGGTTATAATAATAATAAAACGTCTCGCCGTAAATTTAGCCCAGTTTACGTTACCCCATAAATAAGGTTCGGTTTACATTGGCTACAAATTTAATTAGGGCCGTTTTCCAATTCAGAAAATTTTCAGCGGAACAGAAAGGAACGAAAAATGAACGAGAAATTATAGATATTCCATTGATAGAAATTGAAATCACACTATGTGTGATGGTGGTGCCAATTTCTACCAATGGAATATATACTTTCGCATTTTAATGCTGCGTACGTATGGTATCTATACGTATGTTAAAATTAGGGTCTGCACGTCATTTTAATGATGCGTACGGCAAAAATGCCTCTATCTAACTTTCGGGAAGGAACAATGCTGTGGGATTGAAACTTTGCAGAACTATAGACAATTATAAAATATTTTAAAAAATCCCCCCAAAAAAAATGATGACGTCATTATTTTCGCGATTACGTCATATTTTCGGATCAAATTTTTTTTTGAACAATGTTTTTTTTTTCCAGCTTTTCTTTTCTGTCTTGCTACTGGTAGGGATGTTGGGCCTCCTTTGTCAGCCTACTCCAGCTAGGATGTGTATGTATCCCATATTCATTTAAGTATAAGAACTTTTAAAGGATAACAGATGCACTGATTGTGTGCTAGTATTGTGATGTGCCAGAATAAATGCACTATTGTGTGCTTGTAATATGCACTATTGTGTGCTTGTAATATGCACTGATGTGTGCTTGTAATATGCACTGATGTGTGCTTGTAATATGCACTGTTGTGTGCTTGTAATATGCACTATTGCCGACACACAATTGTGTGCTAGTAATCGATGCATTAATGTATGCGATGTACTAGTATAGTATAGTATATATAGTACAGTATATATACACTATAGTAATAGATACATCGGATGTTTGAATGATCTGGGATACATGCACATTGTGGAGAGGAGGGCCTGCTTAGAAAATATCCTTACTCATTTTCCCCAAATTAATTATACACCTTGTGCTCGCATTGCATAGTATTCATTATAGAAATATATTTCACTCTTTAAATTTATTGTGTTGTTACTTTGAGCTTAAGCAATTAACGTCAGTAATCTTTTTATCTATAGAAATCTTAATTTAAACAATGCTTAGAAAACATGAAGTTGTTATTCTTATTTACTAAGTCAAAGTTTAAACATATTAGATAAACTTTTTTAAGTAAAAGTTCATTCCAATGCATGAATAAGCGGTGATTTCTTGGAATTCTTGAGACATATAAAAGGGAAGAAGGAAGGAATGCAACTTAATAACACCAAGATTTAGAGGGTGATAATTCATTAAAAAGAATAAAATGGAATTAGCGTTTGTGACTTTTGATATTAACATAATAACACATAAGTAATGTGTGGCTTATGGTGCAAGTCTTCTTCTGGATACAACTTGTTTATATAGATGAGGCAGGTGGATGCATGTTGCATAACAAATATTATATGTACAGTAGCAGCATGTTTAATGAATTATATTACATAATTACCGAAAGTAACAATTTATGATGACCGCCAGAATTTTGCGATGACCGCTAGGATAAGAAAAAAAGCTATTTCAAGCACTGTTTTTTACCCCAAAACATGGCCGCAACCACTATATGGGGGCATTGGATGCATCGTGTTGGTTCTTGCCCTTTTTTCTTTACATATTTATTTTGATTACGAATGATGTCTGTATATATATGATGAATCAAGAAATAGACTTTTCACAAATTAATGGAGCATTTAAAGATCAGCAATGAGCACTGCTTATAACATTACAACTTCCATTTTCTCACTTAAGAATTTATTCCAGCTCACGAAAATCAAAAACTACAACTTAATTTAAGCCGTTTTCGCATTCAGATACCGCTAAATTACATAAGTATATAGCGTGTATTGTCCATATGATACCTCCTACCATAGATATACTTTTCGTATATCTATGCTCCTACTAGGGCGTTTTATGAATGAAATGTTTTAGGCTTTTTTTGCTTAAGTGTGGCAAGGATTGGAAACTAAATGGTATTCTAGCTCGAGTACATGATGAAATTAAGTATATAGTTATAGCTAAATGAAAGAATAATTCTGCAAAGGTCCCATTACACGGTGAAACGTTTCTATCAGAAATATTTTTAAATATTTCTTTCATTGTATTTCAGACATACTTCAAAAACTTTAACAACGTTTCCATAATGAAAACGAGAAGAAATCGTAAGGGGGGTCACTACTTTAAGCAAAATTTTTTTAACAACAGCCTGCTAGGCTATCGTAAGACGGCTATACGGCATCATTAAATGACAAAATAGTAAAATCGGGTGAAAACGAGTGAATTAAACTTTGGACATGTTTCGTTGAAATGGATTGAATGTTTTCCCCCTCCCACGTTAATCCCTTAAATATGTTCACTCAGTTTACCAGTAAGTGGATTAATTAATTAATTAAACTCCAACAGAAATGGGTAAGAATCCATAATACTTAGCCTTGAAAAACCAAAAACAAAGCTACTGTCATCAACTCAAGCGTTTTTTCATTACTCAATAATAAAATCTGTATAAGTCAGCCACCTGCGTATCCCTTGAAGGTGTTTCACGTGAAATACTTTTTAGTGTTTCAATAAAGTCTTTCATGGTCTTTAAAAGTATTTAAATATGCACAATACACTATGCAGGCACAAACTTTCGCGAGTTTCGCAAATTTGGGGTCTTTTCGCGAAAGTTTATGGTTTTGGAAATTTTGAAAAGCCTTATTCGCGAAAGTTTATGCTCGCGAAATATTTCACATTATTTCATTCGCGAAAATTTATGCCCTAAATTTTCAAGTTTTTTAATGATCATATCATCTTTGAAACAAACAAACAAAAAAAATATTTTAACACTAGGCATTTTTTTCCTATGTAAAACATCAACTTTGAGCCTGATAATTTGCAACGGAAACTGTCTGGTTTTTAACTTTTGAGACGTTAATTC
>JAULBZ010000219.1:0-36494 GCA_032360805.1 Neoturris breviconis
ACGTCAATTTCTACCAATGGAATGTCTTCATTTGCATTCCGCGCGGAATTTTACGCTAATGGAAATCCAGCTTTAGTCGTAGACACGTAGAAATCTAATAATCCTAATAATGGAGAGAGATAAATATTACAGTGATAAATGATTGTTGGTATTTTGTTAATTTAGGTTTGAGTAAAATTTGCTCACAAATATTTGATTATTTCCCAGACTTTTCCTCCCGATAAGAAGGTAACCCCTTAAATAAAAAAGGAACAAAATAATTATTTCTAATAAATTAAATAAACGTGCATGGATTTAAGAAAGGTGATACCTTAATGAACTTGATTGTAAATTCATTCGTTTCATGATGAGGAAATTAGTAGAGGTTACGGACAGATTAAGATACTTAAAGATATGCTATTAGTCTAAAAATACACATGATAAGATTGTACCATTGGATACAAGCACCTTCAACGTTGTTTTAACGTAATCACCGCAGCCTTTGAGCAAGTTTTCGACTACAAGATATGTGAAAATAGTATCTGTGGAGAAGGATACATAACTCTCTTCTTCACAGATCCTATTTACACATCCCAGTGCGCAAAAACATGTTCTAACGTCTTTACAGCTGACTTTGAGCAAGTTCTCGACCACTGAGATATTTCCTATGTAAAATGAAGAGAGTTTTGATCAGGATTTGAGGGTATAAGGAGTACAATATCATCATCCGTGGAGGAGATTACTAATCTTTCGCCGATTGGTAACTTCGTACCAATGAACCAATTAAAATACCGCCTACTTGTTATATTAAACACTAGTCGTATGAAAATAAGTAAGTTATGAAAATATAAAAAATATGAAATGTTTCTTTCGTTTTTTCATCGTTTAAAATTCGACAAACTCGATTGATTTTTCTTGCGCAATTATTTCTTCAATTATGTGCGAACCTAAAAAGAAAGAAAATCACATATTTCTTATTATGCCATGTTAATCGAATATAAATACATATCGTGGCGAGTTCATTCCTCATCATATCGCATCTATTCATTGGGAGTGTAAATTTTAAGTTTTGTCCGTGAAGATTACTTCATGGTAAACGAAAGAAGGATGGAGATCTTCGTTTGTGGAGGAGTGTTATATCAACAATCTCGCAGTTGATTGGTTTCTTTTTTCTACACAAATGTTTTGATTGGTCATCACAAAGCAGAAACCAGTCCATTAACTCCATTGATATAACACACTCTCCTTTCCAGTGAACTAACCTAATTGCTTGCATGGAAACAATCTTGGATATTCACAAATATCATGTTCTGGATCATAATTTAGAGTGGTTAATTTTGAACATGGTCTTTCAAATGATGTTTTACCAACACATGTTATATAGTCATGACAATTCCATGGATCTCTCCAATTACCAGCTGGTCGAGACAAGCAGAACGTTTCTAGAAACAACAACTTACAACAGTAATCGCAGAAATTGTTAAAGTCTATTATTATTAATATGCGTGGGCAACGTTTCTAGCGTCTTTGCTGCAGACCTAGAACAAGTTTTTGCCTGTGGCATTGTAACTGAAATTGGCGACAGGCGGAAAATTCGACACGAAAGATAAAAGAAGATATTCCATTGGTAGAAATTGATATCACAAGGCGTAATGGAAACCATTCTTTACTGTTTCTTGAGGAGACATGTTATAAAACATCTTAAAAAAGTCAAAAGTACCGGATTAGGATTATTTACCGGATTAAAGGGTTCATGTAACGACAGAGGATTATTATCTGGATATGTATCCGGGGTACACAAATACCGTCCGTTTGTATTCCAATTGATACCGATTACTAGGGCCGTAAATGTAGCAAAGTAAATGTCAATCGATATTTTAAAGGTACATAATCAGCTTTTTTGGTCGGCCAAATTTTCAATATCTATGTCAAATGGATAACTGACACACACTGAACATACTCAGAGAATTTGAGAGTCTAAAAATGTCAAGAAATGGCAAAAGAAGCAATTCTTTTCTCTAAAAACAGAAAATGTTTGGCCAAACAAGATGGCTACCACACAGTAAGCATAGAAAATACATAATTTCCTACGAAATGGGTGATTTTGTACCTTTAAGTGTAAAAGAATACAAAGCAGAATTCCCTTCTAAATCTCAATTATAAGTTTTACATCTCAGTGAGATTGTATGGGAACATATGAGTCCACGCTTCACGTTCTCCCTCTAACGCCTCTGAATAACCGCCCCAAGGATTTATTCCAGGAATTAGTGAATCTATACTATAGACCTCTTTCACAAATAACAAAAACTTGCATTGCAACAAGGTTCTTCTTTAAGCAACTAGCGTTTTCATTATTTCTAAACAGGTCTATTAGTTTTGACGTATCTCAAATCATTTTTGATGAACTAGCTCAGGATGCGCTATAATCCAAAGAAACACTAATATTTTATGTCCCGCACATTGACCCGCGTACAGTAGATTAAAGAAGATATACGCTGTTTCTTCACCCGGGAATTATAGCGCTCTCTGAACTAGCCTGTTGACATGACGTGACTACACAGACTAATTTAGAGCATGCATGACGAAGTTACAGCACCTTTGAGCACCACGTTCTGAGAGTTGAAAACCTTGACATATAGTTACCATGGTAACGCTAAAAATAATACCGTTATGACGCTCACTAAGCCAATGCTTTTGAATTTGATTGGTTTATTCGTTCAAAGAAACCAATCGATTAGAAGATCTCTGAATCTTATTTGCAGATAATATCCTTGTGACTACTTCACGTAATAATTACTGAAGACGTACTTAAATCTTTCTCCACTTTTTCACATTTCTTTGTTGCAGCTATATAAAAAGTACCACTAGGACATTGAGTGTATTTTCCTTTCTTGTTTTTACATGTTAAATATTTAAATACGTCACGAACTGCATATCGTCCATTCTTCCGGTAAGCACACAGATTATCATGAGTTTCTACTGATTTTGATGATTGTTCCAATGTTTGTTCCAAAGCTAAATATATAACACTGATATTCAAAATAAGAGTAAATAATCGCTGTGGAGGAGGGATTTTTATCATTACTTCAGGCTTTATAGCCTGAATCAACGCTCCTCCACAGTGAGTTTACAGTTATTTCGAACATTGAGCACATTCAAAACTAACCAATGAAAACACGATGTCGTATCAACGTCAATACGACGCGGCATCGTGTGTATGTTGGGTATCGTATAATCTCCATTAACCGTAGAGAAGAATGTAAAGTGAACATACTTGCGTATTGATTGGTTTATTCACTATGAAGAAGCCAATCAATTGAAAGATCGTTGATCCAATATAAGTTTGTTTTGCGTGGTACAAGCCTAGTTGAGGTGTCAATAAAAGAACTCCACACAAAGATCCTATGATGGTATGTTTTAACTGAGTATACATAGCAAAAATATAGAGATCAATACAGGTTGATTCTGCCACTTGGCGAAAGGTTCTATGTGAAAGCCAAAAGAAGATAGCCCATTGGTTTAAATTGGCATCATAAAATAGATCCGAATCTTATTGAATGGATCTTCACATGTCTCGTACAAAATGAGTATAAGTTAGTGAACAAACTTGGAAATGATTCCGTACTGTAAACAAAATGCACTTAGTTTGAAAGCCTACTGAATACAGAACCGTATATAGACTGCATACTACCATATATAACAATACATAGCATATACGGGAATACACGACACCGTGCTGTCGTTCACACAGTAATACTCACCAAGTTGTTTGCATTCATATTGAAATGGGTATGCGCATAGATCAAGATATGGATCATAGTTCAAAGTTGTTAGAATCGAACATTTACGATCAAATGTTTGGGAGCCATAACACGTGATATAATGGTGACAATTCCATGGGTTTTGCCAATTACCCGCCGTTCTGTTTGTGCAAAAGTTTTCTAAAGAAAAATTAATGCGTTTAATGAGATTGTTCAACAATAGAATATTATGAACAGACAAAAGTAAAAACCACCGTTATAATAAAAAAATCCTCCCTAAATGTTTTTTTTGTCTCAATTATTTTTATGCAATTCGTTTATTTTAATGGAAGAAATGTTTGCGAGGAGAAATTTTCGCGAGGATAAACCCTTGTAATATTTTTCAAAATTTGTGAAAATATCTAAGTACAGTACTCTTGAAACATTTGTTTCTATCTAGTGAATGATCTTGCAACAAACCTAAAAGTTTAGTGGTTTAACCTCAATATTAATACTTTAGCTTCCATTGTCTAGATCCCAATATTAGTTGTTTAGCTTTTAAGGTTAATGGTTTAGCTACCAAAGGTATTGGTTTAGTATCCGGATTTAGTAGTTTGGCAGCTAAGGTTAGTGGTCCAACTCCAAAGTTATTGGTTTAGCTTCCAAGATTAGAGGTGTAGCTTCCAAGGTTCGTAGATTACTTTCACGATCCCTAGTTTAGATTCCAAATTTAGTGGTTTATTGGTTTAGTAGTCAGGTTTAGTGGTTTGGTAGCTACGGATAGTGGTTGAAGTCCAAAATTATTGGTTTAGCTTCCAACGTAAGTGGTTTAGCTTCCAAAGTTAGTGGATTACTTCCAAGGTTCCTGGTTTAGTTATCACGTTTAGTGGTTTAGATTCCAAGGGTAGTGGTTTAGTTTAGAGGGTTTAGTAGTTTAGCTTCCATGTTTTGTGGTTTAGGTATCTAAAACTTTTCCATGTTTTGTGGTTTAGGTATCTAAAACTTTTCCATGTTGGAACTTACTTATGTTGATAGATTTTGCAGATGAACATTCATCATTTCCAGGCACATAAATTGTTCCTTTAGGACATGATATGTACTCGTGCTTATGTCCCTTACACACCATAACAGTTAACACATCACGTATACCATAATTTCCGTCGGGTAAGTGTGCACATGGATCTTCAACATTACTAGTTTGTATTGGAGATACAAGAATTTGAGCATTGAATTTTTCTTCTGAGTTTTCTAAACGTAAAAAAATATATATTTTACCCCTTGTATCGTACATCATAAGCCTAAAAACGACACACATCACCTATAGTTTTCAGCTCTAACCCTATTTTACATGGAGGGGGAAGGGGGCAAAAATACCTGGGAGATTTTTGTCTATAATCTATAATTTTCTAACTTAACTAACTTGAAAAATTTGAAAAACGTCTAATTTAGTAATGGTTTGGAGAATCGAAAATTTTCCGGAACGTTTAATGTAGAAATTAAGTAACCACGGCCTAATATTGGTCCAGGGCGCTAAAAATATAGCTGTTTTTTTTGCTTGTAACGCCCCTCATATCAGATAAATTTATATAAAAATTGTCTTTTAGAGAGTAACAGCACAAATTTAACAGCACAAATTAACAGCACAAATTTTACGTCGTTAGTGGAAATATCAGGATATTCTGATGACAGTAAAATGTTGACTGTTTTTTATATATATAAATTGAAAGTACTTACAATAAACTAAGCTTAGAGCATGCTCCCCCTCCCGTGTAACAAATGTTCAGCAAATACCTCGTGTAAAATAAGGTTAAAATTGAAAAATATGTTAAAAAATACTCCACCACAGGTGATATGTGATAGTTAATAAATACTCCACCACAGTGACCATACATGACAGTTATTTTCAGGCTTGACTCACCTCTAGAGAAACAGACGTTTTACAACTGTTTTCCGCACCTGCATAATTATACCTGTACATAGTCCAAATTATAATTAAACAGTTGTCTCAAAGAAAATATATACTTTTTTAAATTTTTTTCTCCCCTCTAAAGATCTTAGATATATTCATGACGGGTGATACAATCCCTAACCCTATTGGCCCCGAAACATGACCAGAACCACTATACAGGGGAACAGGTAAGAGGAAGTACTTCCAGGGGTGCGGATCGAAATTTTCCCCCGAGCGTGATATTGGTCTGGGAACCTCCGGATCACAAGCGCTACTGCTTAATAGAGAAGAAAAAGGGATAGTAAAATATATTCTTTCATACACGGCATCAAAATTGACATTAAATATCAAACTTACAGTATGGTCACACTTACTCAATTGTTTACATGGATATAAAGCAGCATGTTCACATGAATCATTGACTGGATCATAGTTTAGTGAAGCTGGACATGCTCTTTTAAAAAGGAATGAATTGGAACATGTATAGTAAGAATGGCAATCCCATGGATCCAACCAGTTACCATCAGTACGATCGACACAGAAGTCAGCTGAAATCATCAAGTAATACTCGAAATAAACCTGTTCAAAGTCCGCAGTAAAGACGCTAGAACAACGTTCTGTGGACTTTGAAAAAGTGCTTGCCAACTGGGACAGTATAGTTATTTTTAGGTCAACGTAGAAGAAGTTCTCGGTAATTTCACGGATGTTTGACCATTTATATTCCCAGTATCATTGATTTCTATGATGAAACTACCCAATGAATTGTCTCTTCTAAGTATTGCGCAACACAATAATTGTTCAAATACATTTTAATGCAACAAAAGTGCTCATGCGCAGAAGGGTGTTGACGAGATTGAAATGGATTGGTTCTTCGGTATAAAGAAACCAATCCATTGCAAGATCATTAACTCGCTATTCTTCTCTGTACATTTAATCCGTTATAAATGGATTGGCTCTTATCTCGTGCTCTTCAAAAACGTTATATTATACATGTGTACAAGTCTTAAGGCAGATCTCTACTAAGCGAATCTAAATGAAACCATTACATTGGTTGAAAGGGACGTTACTTTCAACCAATGTAATTGTTTTTATATAAAATTCGAGCTAACGAGTTCGCCTAGTGGAAATCCACCTTTACATCTGCTTCACTAAAGGTTGGTTTCCACCAGGCGTCAATTCCTACCAATAGAATGCCTTCTTTTGGATATTTTGCCTACTGGTAACCACAAATTACCAATAGTTACACTTTACTGTGGATTTGAACTTTACCTATTGAGAAGCATATGATTGTTTACCTTGTTTAATTTTTGTTGCATCTGTACAATTAACATTACCAGGAATATATATTTGACCTTTAGGACAAGTTTTTAATGATGACGTATGGTTTTTACATACAAGTATATTGAATACATCACGTGGTGCATATTCTCCATCTGGTAATGACGTACAAATATCTTTTATATGTGGTGATCTGTTGTTTACTTCTGTGATCTCTTTATCAGGAGCTATAACGTAAAGTGCTTTGTCAACGATCTTGGGATGGATACCAATGCACTCTTCTTTGTAAATTTCTTTCCACACATAACATAGTAAGGATTGTGGATGAATGGTTTTGCATGTAACATTTTTCAAATTTTGTAACTTGCTCTTAAGAATGATTTTCATGAGGCAAACAATACGCTAAGAAAGCCAAAATAAGACATTCCATTGGTAGAAATTGGTGTCACATGATGTGTGACGTTAATTCCTACCAATGGAATGCCTTTTTGTTGACTTGAAAATGTTTCGCCTCGTGGAAATATACCATTACATCCCCTAATCTCAAGCATTGCAACGAGCTCTGATGGACATCTATAAGATGGCGGTAACATCCACCAGTTTCCATAGCGATAAAAAATTATTCATGACAATGCACACCAGTTACTGTTTATTTAATACCAGAAAGATAAAACTAAAAAAAATTAAAAAACACACTCACAAAATAACAAAGTTGTACAATTATATTGGTGATCATATAAACACCTGTCTTTATCAGGTTCATACACTAAACCAGTGGCTTGACACGGATTGCTGATGACATGTTTTCCAATACACGATATAAATCCATCACACGTCCACGGATTTTTCCAGTTACTCATACATAATAATCTATCATCACAGAAATGTTCTAAAAGTAAAAGAAAAGGTTTTTGAGGGAAATATTATGACTTAAATGGTCTTCGTAAATACATAAACCAATAAGTTGTAAAAGGCAAATCTCCCCTCCATATCTGTTCGCGCGAATTCTAAATGAAGCTATTACATTGGTTAAAAGCGACGTAACCGGACATAAGATTGTTGACATACTGCAAAATGTTTGACAATATGGTGTTTGGCTTCAAAAAACATATCCTCTAAAATTACTTGCTCCAGAGATATCATGGCTTATGAGAAGAACTTGATAAAAAAAACTTTTTGTGAAAGCAATAGATAAAATCACATACTTAACGTAACTTTCGATCCATCAACACATTTTTTATCTCCAGGCTTGTAAATCATTCCCTTTTTGCACGTGTAAACCTTTTCAACATGATTGGTGCATTCAATATAACTAAAAACGTCACGTATTGGGTATCTACCATCCTTTGCATTCTTACATCTGTCTTGTGAACCAAAACAACCAGGCATCCATGTACATGGTTGCGTAGCTAGAAGAAATATGTATCGTTACAAGTATTAAATAAAAACGAATCACTACAGAACAACCAGGTATCCATGAACATGGTTGCGTAGCTAGAAGAAATATGTAGCTTTACAAGTATTAAATAAAAACGAATCACTACAGAACAACCAGGTATCCATGTACATAGTTGCGTAGCTAGAAGAAATATGTAGCTTTACAAGTATTAAATAAAAACGAATCGCAACAGAACAACCAGGTATCCTTAGCTTTACAAGTATAATAAATCAATGTCAAACGCTATGTTAATGCACTCTTTCATAGAAGCCTGGCAATGTTAATGCACTCCTTCATAGAGGTAATCTGTGATTAATTGAAACTATGGTTGAGAGGCTGAGTGTGGTAATTGTTGGTACATTATAAAATTATGTGTTCTACAAATCACAAAGAAAAACATTGATTGTACATGAATATAAATATTGAGTCGAACATAATATTACTTACATATTGTGGTACATGGAAACTTTGATGGATATTCACATATGTTATGATACGGATCAAAAACTAAATTCGCTGGACAGCTTTGCTCATAATAATGGTTTCCTACACAACTTACAAAGCTATGACAGTTCCATGGATTACGATAATGTCCATCCTCACGTTTCAAACAAAATGTTTCATGACTATATTCTTTGCTGTCATCACATTGATATGTAATTTCATCAAAGATTTCATTTTCTCCACACTTTATATATTTTGCTTTGTGTCCTTTACAATTCAAATAAGCAAATACATCAGAGATAACATAATTTCCATCAGCTTTTGATGCACATGGATTATTCACTTCTACAGAATGAAGTTGTTCTTGTATTGGTTTGGATTCTCTAACAGTAGTACAAGGAAAGCCAGTTAACTCACATACATCAGCATATGGGTTAAATATGAAACCGTTTAAGTAGCATGGTTTTGCAGAAGTTACATGGTTTTTACACAAGATGTAACCATAACAATTCCAAGGATTTCTCCAATCTCCATCACTCCTACCAATACAGAATTTTGAAAGAGAGCTATAATCTGTATGTACACAAGATGATTCTGCTCCATCAAATATTTCTTTATCAGCGCATTTCCCTTCGCTAGCTTTACCACCTTTACAAATCAAATATTTGAATACATCTGGAATTGCATAATTACCATCTTTTTTACCATCGCACGGATTTGAATGTACTTCGTTAGAACCTATGGTAGAACCATGAGGTTATTTCACAAGAAGAAACATTTTCTATACTTTATAAACTAAAAGTTTGAAAACATTGGAGGGAATATTATCGGTATAAATATTTATTTTTATACTTATTTTATTTATATTGAAAACAGAAACATTATCCTTAATTGATAAGAATCGAAGGTACGGTATTGAAAGTAGCCAACCAAACCGAGCAAAAGTTATATCTATGTATCGTTTATACAGCATATAGTGTATACTACATAGCATATGGTATATATATATGCTGTGAGCATATCCATGTGTTTTTATGTTTCTCTCCATACATGTACTGTCATACTATATGATGTACATATAGTAATTCAATTTGTCATTTTCTATCATGATACAAACTGGCATTTTCCACCACCAATAACCATGCTAAGTGATTTTCCCAACCAAAAAATAAATATTTGTTTCTTTTCCTTTCTTCTATGTTCATGTTTTTGCCATCTTTCCTTTTTTGATTTTTAGAGTTAGTATGACAGATATTTATATCTTCAATATATAAAAATAGTATTGCATATGCTCAAACTCATCAGGAGACAAGATCAACGGGAACACTAGACGCGTTTCGAGCTTGTTAGATCTCATCAGCAGTGCATACTCTTCTCTCTAGCTAATGCCTGGACACTTCAAAAAGAGAGTTGATCTATCCAATTTGCCGATGGAAGTGGTCACATTGGATCTCACTTCACTTTGCGGTCCATTGGACCCTATTTGCAAAAATTTGGAACCGAGTAAATGAAATCTAAACTGAATAAATTCTCTAAAGTAACTTATATGGTTGGTTCAAAGCCACTAACTTTGATTAAATTCAACAAAAATGGAACAGAAGGTCGACTAGCTTGCAAAAGATTATTTTCTTTGCTATGAAGAAACAAATCCTTTTTGTTCCATTTTGTTTGTTTGAATAAACATACCTGACCATGTGATTTCACCAGTGTCAACTTGCTTGCATGCATATTCATCTGAATAAACACATGCGTCATTGTATGGGTCATAATTCAAATTATCTAGCTGGCATTTAAAATCATGAGTAACACCATGATAGCATTTAAAGAAGTGATGACAGTTCCATGGATTTACCCAATCACCGTCTGATCGATGTAGACAAAATTGATCAACTGATTGAGTTGATATGCTCACACATTCTTTTCTTTTTGGTTCATAAATGTTATTCTTAGCGCATCCTGTATAAGATGCCATTCCAGATTTGCATACCATGTATTTGAATACATCACGAATTGCATACTTTCCATCTTTAAGTGTTGAACATGGATCAGCTGAAGAATCAGCATCTACGATCACAATAAATCAAACATAAAATCTGGACAAAAGTCCACCAAACTAAGTATTGAGTTAACACAATTGTAGTAACTTAATTCACCTATCATCACTTAATCATACTCGATTAATTTATCTTTTCTTATATGTGTGTACTTAGAACCAAGCAATTTACATTTCTATATATATCAACCCTAACTCCATACTACCATAAAATGCATACTATGAACTAGGTAGCTTACATTGCTATATAAGACAACCATATAAGTGTGTACTCTAAGGAATGTTTAAGTTTACAATGCTATATATGCCAGGTAGTTTACATGCCAACCAGCATGATTAGAACCAGGTAGTCTACAATGCTATAATACCGACAATTAGTGCGTACTTAGCGCCAGGCAGTATATATTATAATTTATGCTACATATGTGTACTAAGTAGCTGGCGGTCTACAGTACTACACCAACATGTGTACTTAGAATCAGACAGTTTACATCACTACATATACATGCCTACCAAAAACCAGGCAGTCTCTGGTGCTGTGTCCCCCATAAGTGCATACTTAGAATCATGCAGTGTATATTATTATATATGCTAACCATAAGTTCATACTTTGAAACAGGCAGACTACATTGCAACATTATACCAACCATACATGTATACAAAGAACCAGGCAGCTACTGTGAGTTCGTTTTACCTGCGTTTTTAATATTAAAATCATGAAATATTGACATTATAGGTATTTTTTACATTGTTTTTGTTGCTGTATAATCCCTATAAATATATTGCAAAATTTTGTAATTTGTCGTGAAATGTTCTGGAAAATACATATAACGTACCCAAATACCTGGGAAAAAAAAGTCCCAAATTCAAGCTGCTCTACTTCCTCACTGAAGTTGTTTGAGTTGTAGTAAAAAAACATGTTTCTTCGCAAGAAAGGGGGACTAAAGGACCCCAGACACCACCAGGCTTGCTTTGTAAATGTATATATGAAAATGCTTGGACAAAAGGTCGAGTCAAGATGATAGAAATTTCCATTTCGCCTATTACTGAGAAACGTCTCATGGATTTTGCCAAATGAGCTCTGAAAACAAACCTCGCTAGGTTTCTAAAGGGATTCTATCTTAAAGGGTGTAGTAGGTATTTTGTTTCTATCAATTTCACATTATCAGCTAAAACACTTCCCAACATAAGAAGATAAAACATAAGAAGATAAAACATAAGAAGATAAAACAAATTAATTACAAGTTACAATGCTCAAAAACCCATATAAGGGTGGATTTACACTATTCAAATTCTGAGTTTACTCAACTAAAGTCCATATAAGGGTGGATTTACACTATTTAATACTGAGTTTACTTAACTGAAGTCCATATAAGGGTGGATTAACACTATTCAAATACTGAGTTTACTTAACTAAAGTCCATATAAGGGTGGATTTACACTATTCAAATTCTGAGTTTACTCAACTAAAGTCCATATAAGGGTGGATTAACACTATTCAAATACTGAGTTTGCTTAACTAAAGTCCATATAAGGGTGGATTTACACTATGCAAACGGAATGTCTTCTTTAGGTTTTCATGTGATATTTCCACCTAGTGTACATCCACTTTAAGACAAATACTTTTTTAACAACTTTCTAACAGGTTGTATGTTTGTACAAACTTGCAGTGTGTGCGACATTCAATGGATTACCTATTGCAGTCACAGTATCAACATACTTTGGGTCAACTTGATAACAAGGATATTGACCAACATGGACACAAGCATCGGCATAGGGATTAAAGATCAAGTTTTTCAATTCGCACTGTGTATAATGAAAACTTCGGTGTCCATAACATTTAAAAAAATAATGACAATTCCATGGGTCAGCCCAATCGTTATTTGTTCGATTTTGACAAAACGTAAGAACAGATTGCGTATATACACTAACGCAAGCTTTATGTCCCGGCTCGTAAATCTGGTTTCTATCACATGCCTTCTTAACGCCCATTCCAGATTTGCATACTAAGTATTTAAATACATCAGGGATGGCATTCTTTCCATCTGGAAGTCCCGCACATAGATCAGCAGAGAGATCATTTGAAGATACAACATCTAGAATTGAATCACCACACATGAAAACATAAACATTTATTGATGAAACAAAGTATTGTTTTTAGTTCAATAATAATAACAATAATAATAAATACATACACGTAAATTCTTTTTATACCAAGAAAAATCAAGTAGAATCTGAGGATCCAGAAATAATCAAAAGGCATCGATATGAACCGAATGTCTCCACTTTTGAAAAAATCCCTTTTTCACCGATACTCGTTGACTCGGTAATCTCCTCTGTAGTGACTTGCAAGAATTGCAGTGGATTAGAGTTCAAACTAAATTATTTTCCACCTTAGCCTTTTTAATTTCCACACATTAAAGGTCAAAAAGAGGTGAAAATGGGGAAAAAAGGCAAATACAGAGTGTGATAGCAAGATGCATGAAACTTTATGTGATAACAAGGTGCAAAAATTAAAGGCACAAACATATGAGGGGTGTGAACGATAAAAGGATTAAGGTATATTAGTTTCTATGGACAAAACATACAATATACATTTTTCGAAAAAGTTAGGATGATGATAGGCATACAACTATTTATATTTAAGAATGTAGTGGTCCTCCACAGTGATTATTTGCCCTTACTTTAACCAATGGAATGCTTAAATTAACCACCTGTGGAGGAGTGTTTTTTAGTATAATTTTAAACTATCTGTTGTAAACTATACTAAAAAAACTCCTCCACAGGTAATGTTCGACAGCTATTTCAGGACTAGTGGTTGAAAAAATAATTAACATAAACTGTGCAACTAACCTACGTAATTAGCAACATCATCAGAGTCGACTTGATTACATGGGTATTGATTAGGATAAACACATTGATCTGTGTATGGGTCATAATTCAAATTCTTTAGCTGGCATTCAAAATCATGAGTAACACCATGATAGCATTTGAAGAAGTGATGACAGTTCCATGGATTTACCCAATCACCATCTGATCGATGTAGACAAAATTGGTCAACTGATTGAGTTGATATGCTTACACATTCTTTACTTTTTGGTTCGAAAATGTTATTCTTAGCACATCCTGTATAAGATGCAATTCCAGATTTACACGCCATGTATTTAAATACATCACGAATTGCATACTTTCCATCTTTCAGTGCTGAACATGGATCAGCATTTGAATCGATCAAACTTTCAGATTCTAAAAGAACAAACTAGAAACTAGAAACAGGAACCATAAATTTTCAACTTCTAAATTCAACTCTTTTAGGATTTGAAATCGGAGCAACTGTGCAGTGGTCAAAATAAGAGCAAAGAATTACCGTGGAGGAGTGACTTTGGAGCATAATGATACAAAGCCGGAACCACTCCTTCACAATAAACTTATTGTGACCTCTGCTGGGGAGTAAATTAATGAATTAACGATCTTGATATTTCAACTTGATGTTTCAACTTGATCTGGGAATGGATTAATGCCTCTATCCCTAATTTACTTGTTCTTAGAAGCGAAACACTTTCAATTATTTTCAGTTATTTAATAGCCACTACGTCATTTAACCAGCAAACGACAACCGGGAAAATACATTTAGCCTGGAGAGGTTTTAAAAATGTACATTTGATCTTGTATTTATTTGTTGTATTTTAAATCGTGCATATACAGTATATATTTATTATTATGATTACTTCTTATACTATCTATACGATCTTATTTATTGAATGTGACTTTTGTTCTTCCTGTGTCTAGTCCAAAAGTTCCATAGACAAAATAAAAACATGCTAAGATACATACAAGCAAAAGGTTCGCATGTCAGAAACTGTATAAAGTGAGTAGTTATTTGCGAAGATTATGTAAAAACTTGCAAAATAATCATACAGAGCAGAACCCTGCATCATAGATATACACCTGCATTTATTAGCCTACGTTTAAAGACCTCAAACAAGCGAAGATCTTTATCATAGGCTAGCATTTACAGCATTTACCTCCGCTGCTCGTAGAAGCAAAAAACTCAAAATGGCAGACTAGCCTGAGGCAGTCTTCGTGTCACCAAACCATTGTAATCATTCCAGTATTTTTAATGTGGTGTTTCTTCAACTTTCGCAATCAGATTCCGATGTTTAGAAACGTCGGTTTGCTGACCACCAAAGATGAGCCAGGTACCCATAGACTCTGCAGACTTATTAAAACCAAAATGCTTTCCTTGTTCCCTGCAACCTCTTCACATCAGAAGTGGCCTGTGAACTAGGTTATGATTCTGACCATATTTTACTATGATTTTACACAATAGCTATCTATAGCCTTGAAAATGACAACTCATAACTCACCAACTCACGACTCACTGATTATCCACACTCATATTTTACTGACTACATGTGGATAGAAATCTGAGTCAATAAGTGGGGATTGAACCGATGTTTGAACAATCATTATACTGTGGTACCTACTGTTTATTTTGTGTACTTACCAGGTTTTTCATTATAATGGGTGACGTGTTTACATGGATACTCATTTGGATATACGCATTGATCTAGATCTGGATCATAATTAAAATCTGTTGATTGGCAAGGCATATCATGGCTATAATGATCATTACACGAGATATAGCGATGACAATTCCATGGGTTCATCCAATTTTCGTTCGATCTATTTTGACAAAATGTAACGACTCTTTGCGTATCAATATTTACACAAGCATTTCGACCTGGTTCATAAATATTATTTTTGCGGCACATTGTATATGTAGCTTTCCCAGATTTGCATGTCATATATTTGAATACATTTCGAATTGCATAATTACCATCTTTGATATGTGTACATGGATCAACATCTTTAGATTTCGTTTCTAAAGCACAATTCCGTGTTCAAAATAAGAGCAAATAATCACTGTGGAGGAGTGATTTTTGAGCATTGTTTCAGGTTAGAATGTCTGAAGAAATGCTCAAAAACCCTTCCTACACAGTGATTATTTACTCTTATTTCAAACACTGCAATTAGTATTATGTTCACAAAGTTCCCAGTCGGCAAAAACTTGTTCAAATTCTGCAGTAAAGCTGCTAGAACAACAGCAAAGAGATTTACTGCAGACTTTGAACAAGTTTTCCCTGAAATTGATTAGTGAAATCCATAAATTTGGAGAGTGAAAAATTGCCATGGAAATAAATAAGTACAATGACAATAGTGGTTCATGAATCATGAATCGGAATACGCAAAATATCTTAATGGGAGCACTGTCCTCCTTACAATGACCATAGTGGTTCATGAATCATGAATCAGAATATGCAAAATACCTTAATGGGAGCACTGTCCTCCTTACAATGACCATAGTGGTTCATGAATCATGAATCGGAATACGCAAGATACCTAATAGGAACACTGTCCTCCTTACAATGACAATACTGGTTCATGAATCATGAATCAAAATACGCAAAATACCTTAATGGGAACACTGTTCTCCTTATTCCTAGAACACAAGACTCAGAAGGAATGTATTCTTGCACTATCTATAAACTATTATTTAGGAGCATCTTAAGAAAAAGATTTCCGAGAGAAATATAAGAAGTCAATGATCTTTTATTTAATTGGTTTCTTTATCTAAGAATGCATTACAACCTCGTTGACACCTTTCTGTTGTTCAGTTGTTGAATTTAGCCAATTTTAGTTTTTTTAAAGTTATCAAGAGTGTATGTCAAAATGGAATGTATGTTTTTGCGCAGAAATGAAAAGTCTGTTTTTGCGCCAAGATTTTAGGATGGTCTCTTATTTGAAAACTATTTCCACATTTGTCATTAAAAAGATATGTTGCGAAGCAATTTTAAACAAAAAACTGGTCATCACTATGGAAGAGAGATTTTTCAGAATATGTTCAGCCAAAAAAACATCACTAAAGTGATGACCAGCAGGCATTTCAAGCTCTGAAATTTCCAGGTGAAAGTTAGTAACAACTAGCAGAATATGGCACAGCTCATATTAGTTTCTATTTAACAAGATGATTTGCTATATAATCAGTTAAAATGTTTCTCCACAGATGCTTTGTTCCAAATAATAATTGATCCGTATTATTAAAATGATTCAGTCGTCGAAATACGTGCAAATAATCACTGTGAATGAAGTAGTTTCACGCACAGCATCAGGCCAAACAATCACTCTTTTCCACAGTGACTATTTGCTCTTATTCGATCACTGTGATTACAAACTTCATACCAAGCCTAAAAAATAACTATCTGACATCACCTGTGGAGGAGTGTTTTTGAACACTCCTCCATATATGATGTGGATAGAAATCTGAGTCAATAAGTGGGGATTGAACCGATGTTTGAACAATCATTATACTGTGGTGCCTACTGTTTATTTTGTGTACTTACCAGGTTTTTCATTATAATGGGTGACGTGTTTACATGGATACTGTTATTTCGAGGCTTCATACTTACTTTTAATTTCTCGACAATGATAAACATCTGGATGTTCACATCGATTCAAATACGGCTGATATACCAATGTTGACGTTGAACAATTAAAAAGATGTGATATTTTATTGTAACAGATTATGAAAGTATGACAATCCCATGGATTCCTAAAATTCATATCTTCTCGATGTAAACAAAAGTTTTTTAAATTTAGTTTTGGCTGAGCTTTACATTTCTTAGAAACAGGATCAAAGAGTTTATTGCTAGAACAATTGGTATATGTTCCAACATGTTTCTTACATGACAAATAAGCAAACACATCTCTTATGTCATAGACACCATCTTTCTTTAGAGCACATGGATTCTTCGGATCATCTTTTAGACCTTCGGGAATTTGATGACAAGGATACTGGCTAGGCATAACACAACCATCAATGTAAGGGTTGTAAGTCATTTCATTTAATGGACACGGGATGTTTTTTGTAACTTTACCTTTGCACTCAAAATATCTATGACAACTCCATGGATTAACAAAATGACTATTTGTTCTGTTGTTACAAAAACTTGGCACAGATTGTGTAGTTATGCTTACACATTTTTTATTTCCAGGCTCATAAATTTCATTTTTTCCACAGGAACTCAGTGTAGATTTTTTCCCTTTACAGTTCATGTATTTGAAAACATCACGGATGGGGTAGTCACCGTCTGGTAAATTAGCACATGGATTATCTTTAACCACATTTTTGCTTTCAAATTTAATGTAACTTTTCTCTTGTTTGAATTTCTCTTGATGTACACAGAGGTCTGAATCTGGGTTGTAAACGAGAGCAGGTTTACTTAGTGCACATTTCATAAAGTAAGTAACTCCTTGAACACACGCAACATATCCGTGGCAATTCCATGGGTTTCGCCAGTTTGATGTTGAACGGTGCTTACAAAATGATTTACGGTCATAACTCTTTAGTGATACACATTGATCAAGGTGAGGATCATATAAATGATGTGATGGACAGTGTGTGTATGTTGCTTGGTTTTCATGGCAACTAAGAAACTGGAAAACATCTCTCAGAGGAAAGTTTCCCTCTGGTAAACCTTGACAAGGACTAGTGTTACCATCACCATGGAAACCTAAAATAATAGTGTAACATAATTATCAAGACAAGAGTAGTAGAATATATAACACAGTGGTCGAAATAAGTCACTGTAGAAGAGGGATTTTTAAGCATAGTTTCGGGCTTTGTAGCCTAAAGCTATGCTCAGTGATTATTTACTCTTATTTGAACCACTAGCATTTATTTGAAAACATCACGGATAGAGTGTAGATAAGCAACATACATAGGCTTTATAAGTACAGGTTATATGCACAGACTATATGCATTGGCTGTATAAATAGGCTAAATTATGTGAGCTATATGCAATATGCTATACACTATGTATACAGACAATATGTAGGCTATTATACTTTAAGTGCTTTAATAATGTCCTTCAAAACTTCATGAAAGACTTGTGTCTATCATCTGTCATATATCATAACAATATTGTTTTCTTTGCAAATACTTTATATTCTTTAGTAGAAGATGGTAGAAGATGGTAAAGTTTCAATTCAAATAAACATTTGAAACACCTTTTTACTAAGGTAAAATTATGTTGAGGAGAGTAGTGAAACTTCATATCCAGGATAAATACCAAAAGTTTACATGGCATTAGGATTTCATGTTCTTATTGAGTTGATAAAGTTTCAGGTCAAATAAACAATTGGAACACCTTCATCAAATCACTGCGGAAGAGAGTAGTGAAATTTCACATCATACCCTGAAGCAATGCTTAAAAAGAACTTCTCCACAGTTGGTATGAATTGTATACACATACTATACATCATACATCATAATATAATAATATATAACATACAGATTCCATACATCATTACACATCATAGCATTATATACCATATATACTATGAGACTATTAAAATTATAAGTACATTAAACATGATTACAGTTTAATAAAAACATGGTTTCTATTAGCAGTCAACTTGTGACATTTAACTATATACATTTAATAAAAGGTGGTTATCATCATATGTTGTTAAAATTAGAAATAAAGATAATAAATATAACAATGCAAAAGAAGAATACATTTCCTTAAATTAATTTTATCTTATTATAAAATAATAAAATGTTTTTTACCTCTAATTTGCAATGGGAATAATTAAATATATAATCATTAACTGAACATTACATATAATAAAACTTTTATAGTCCCTAAGTGCTTTCATTAGAAAGCACTTAAGGACTATAAAAAATTTAATATAAATGTAATGTTCACATTATATATTTATTTCAAAATTGAAAAAGGAAGCTTTCCAAAATCAAAATGGAGACTTCAATTCTTAAAATTGTAAAAAAAAAAATTCTTATAAAAAATATAACTTATTATCATGTGGTCGAAGTCTCATAGAAAATTATTTTTCAAAGAATTTTCTAAGTCCAAATTTAATTCTGGTCAATTCGTTATAAACAGTGAAAAAAATTCAAAACTTTTATAAGTCAACAAAATCATAAATTGAACATTTTGGAGAAAGTAAATCAAATGTCAATCAAATTTCAAAATGCTAGTCCTTTGAGAACATGGTTTATTAAGAAAAGCGGACCGCCGCCGCCGCAAAGTGATAGCAACAGCCATTCAAACTTTTTTTGATGGGCTAAAAATGTTGCCTGCAATTTGTAAATAATTATTTGAGGACACTCTCATTAATTAAACCCTAATAGGACTGGCAGGAGGAGTTACAGGAGGAGTTACAAAAAATGAATAACTTAAGTTGCGTTTAAAATTGAAACATGTAACTTTGTCTAAAAGCTACTTTTGTCACATGACCATTCCAATTTTTGGAGATAATAAAACAATACTGTTAAACATACCTTCCACTTTGCTTTACAATATCTTGACAGTTTTGCAACATTTTTTGTTTTAGATCATTACGTTTTTTAGGATCCTTCCTTGTAGATTGTTTTAAATTATTATCACCTTCTTGCATCTTAACATCACCAGAACATTCAGTAATAGCTATTGTCTGAAAAAAAAGAAGATTCCAGATACTAAGGGATCATCACCAAATTAAATGAGTTTCACTGTAAACGATCTTACGTCTGATTGATTTCTTCATGCTGAAGAAATTAATCAAATGCAAACTAATATAGGGTGAAACTCCTTTAGGGGTCCATGTAAAGGCAGATTAGAGTTTTCAAAGTACCAAAATGAACCAATCAATAGCAAGCTTATTGACATAACACTATTTACTGCAGAATCATTATTCTGAATTAAAGTTGCAGATGCACTCTAAATAACATACTAAAACTAGTAACGTATAAATGGTCAAAACCTGAAGAATGCTCAAAAACCACTCCTCCGCAGAGATTATTTAATCTTATTTCAACCATTACGTATACAATAAATATATGTTTTGTACTATGTAGACTTTTCACACGGTGATCGTTTTGCTCTTACATTGAGCAGTCCCAGTCCCAGAAGGCAAAAACTTGTTCAAAGTCAGCAATAAAGATGCTAAAATAATATCGTTCGATGTTGTTCTAGTGTCTTTACTGTGGACTTTGAATAAGTTTTTGCCCACTGGGATGTAACCGAAATTATAATTTGCTTAAAAACAGCAGATGTTTAAAATACTTTAGCTGAAAAATGCATAACCAAATTATTTTCTGTAGTTAGACGATGATTATACCAACACAAAACATTATATTATTACTAAATTTTTAATAAATACCATTTATTCACTCAGATTGTAATAACCAGCAATAAGAGAGTGAATCTATCCAGAAATATTTTATGTTTTGGTCAGTGCTCAGAACAAGAACAAATAATCAGTGTAGAGGGTTGAATTTTCAGCATATGGTAGCTACAAGCCTTTGGCCAGGTCTCTAAATTTACAACTGCATTCCCCTGTGGAGGAGCATTTTTGGAGGCTAATTTGCAGCCAACAGACTGCAAATTAGTCTCCAAAGATGCTCCTCCACAGGAGAATGTTGACGTAAATTCTGAGGCCTGTTTGGCTATGTTCAAAAGCTATTCTTCTATACATTGAATATTTTGTTCTCATTTTAAGTCTTTGTAGCCTCAGAGTTGTGCTTACTTGAAAGTAATTCACAAGAGACCATAACAAAGCTAATATAATTGTAGGATTTCCATCAACAATAGCTTCAGCATGGATATTCACCAACTTCACCTTTAAATGAATATAAAGAAAGAAATCAAAAACAAATTTTAACTTATTTTACTCTATCAGTCACTTAATACAATCACATGCATGCGATCAGAGATCCTTAATTATGTTTAAGTCCGATTCTGAATTTTCACAAAAAATATCCAAACAAAATCATTTGTTCTATTAGCTTTCTTTTAAATTAGTATAAACATATTTTCAATAATTTCACAGAAGGAGGGACTTTATGTGTGACTTTCAGCTCTTTCCATTCAAAAGATATTTAAGTTTAAATAGTTGTAATTTTGTGCTTTTTGACTGCCCCCTATCATTTTATAAAGAGACTGGCAAAAAAACATGCTCTTGACATCTACTTATTGCTATAACTGGAAACTAAATCTGATCTTTTTTTACAACCCTTACTTGTTGAGTATCATTAATATATTTTTCAGGTAATGAAAAAGAAAGCTTCCCAATATCAAAATGGAGATTTCAATTTTTAAAAGTTTCCAATATCATTTATTTTATATCTCCAAATTTTATAGCTCCAAAAATTATTGACTCTCAAAATACAAAATGGATGCCAAAATAACTCATGACCAAAGTCTCATAGAATACATATTTTTGTATATGTATTCCCATATAATTTTGGCATAAAATTTTAGTGAATGTGTTCGAAACCTCATAAAATTCAAATTTCACTAAATCTCCACAATTTTTTGAAAATATTCTAGGTCTCCAATAATGAAAAAAATTAACGAGATCAGAAAAAAAATGACCAGCTGTCTCATAATATTACCACTAACAAATTTCAGAAAACGCAATTTGGATCCTTTTTGCACGATCAGACCAAGTAGACAAAACATTTCTGGCGAGACCTGACAAAATATAATCTCAAATGCTAGTACTAAATTCCAAAATGGCAGCACTTCAGGAACATGATCTAATAAGAAAAGTGGGATGCCACTGCCACTGCTGTAAATTGATAACCCATCGAAACTTTGTTTGGCAGACTAAAAATTAAATTTAAATTACCTTTTTCAATCGAAGAAATTTCACTACAGTATTGATATTATTGATATTATGGATTCGTTTTTTACCTTTCTCAAACACCTAAAACAACATAAACAGATATCGAATGTCATAATATCCTCATACCAAAATCACTATTATAGTGCTGTCTGAATAGTCTTTTGCACCAATTTCAAATTTTCTGAATTCATGCTTTTTAATTGAAAGTAGCCCACCAAACCAAGTGTGAAAGTTAAACCTAAGCAAATAAAATATGACTTGCATACACACATTAAAGATTCATGTACAAAGTCTCAGAAAAGTTAATTTTCAAAAATTGATTCTGGTCAAATCCTTAAAAAACTGAATTCAAAAGTCAACGAAAATCATGAGAAAATCATTTTGGTGAATGTAAATTAAATTAGTGAATTTTTTTTAGTATTATCTTTTAAAAAAATCCCATTTTTGGCAATGCTCGGTCCCGAGCTGAAAAAAAATTTGGTCAGTGGTCTTGTAATATTGCCTAGAATGACTTAACCAATTTTCAAGACGGTACCACGCTTTTTCGGGTCCATTGGTTCGAAAATGAAATTTGGACCCTTTTTGCTGGGACTGAGTGGAAGAAAAGTGGAAGAAAATGCTAGCACTTTGGGAACATGGTCTATTTTAAGAAAAGTGGGCCGCCGCCACCACAAAAGTGATAGTAATAGCCCATCCAAACTCAATGTCTGTATAAACGGTCTCTTGAACACAAATAAATCTCTGAATACTACATTTTACTTTAAATGTGTTAAGAATGCTGTAAGTTTATCTAACTTGAACTTGACATTTTCAATTTACCACAAAATTTATCTAATATTCAACTGTCTTGAAAGAGTGCTTATTGCAAAGTGAATTGTAATGTGCCTGGTGAAGCTGAAGATCTACAACTTCTTACCATGGCAGCATGCAGTAATTAATAGTCTATTAGTATTTAAATTAAAGTGTAAATTAATGTATCATGATCATATATATTTTACACTGACCTCAAATTGTTTCATAACTGCTTAAATGCTTGAAAGAAAATTATGACCTATAAATTTCAGATGAATGGTTAAAATTTGATGAGGATAATTGAAATTCAAAACCCCTCTTATTTATCTGTATTGTAAAACGAGACAAATGAAGAAACAAAAGAAGATAACACCTTTAGATGAACACAGGTTTGCATCAAATAATGAAACAACAATGGCCTCAAAAATACCAATGCAGGCTCAAAGAGATACTGTAACAGTATTGCCTGGTGAAACCGGTTTCAATTTTTTTAAATATATTTCCCACAGGATAATTTGGTTACAAATTTGTAAAAGAAAATGAGATAAGGCCAGTTTAAAATTCCAATTATATATACTGAAAATCAGCAGCTACTAGAATTGTGTCATCATTAAAGCAGAAATCCATTAGCCTACACAGGCTTTAATAGTGTTTCTTATCCTTGGCACACAAGAATATTAGAGGATAAACCAATAATTAATACCAGGTTACGTTAACCATAATGTAATACTTAATCAGGGCTCAAAATAACAGCCGGTCATCACTGTGGAGGGGAGATTTTTGAAAATATTCTGAAAAATCTCTCCTCCACAGCGATGACCGGCTGTTATTTCGAGCCCTGCTTAATATATATCAACTAAGTTTCTGACCACTATTGATAAAAGGATCTTATTGCTAATAGAATGACCACAAAGCAACACCCGCTGTTGGACAACCAGCAAACACAAAATATAGGTAGCTGAATGATTGATGTAGTAGTAACTTAGCCAGTCAATTTAGTAATACTAGGCAATAAAAACTTTTCGGAAAGAAATCAATGCAAACATTGTATTGCAATTTGTTCTTATCCTTCAGTCAATTGTAAGGTATTTTATTTAAATGTTTATAGATCAAATCAAGTGATCAATAAAGAACAAATGAGCAAATTATCACTGCGAAGGAGTAATGTTTGAGTATAGTGTCAGGCTACAAACCCTGAAGCTGTGATCAAAAATCCCTCCACTGCAGTGATTATTACAGCATTATATTATAGCATTATTACTGTTACAGCAACAAGAAAAATCATTGAAACTTAAGGCAAGGCGACATCATTTTCAACCAATGTGATGGCTTCATTTAGAATTCACCTTTATACATACAATTTACAAGTTCCTTCATTTTTTAATAAACATAAAATCATCACAAAACGATATATTTACAATATCAACAATGCAATGTTTATTTTATATGCAAATAAAGTGCAAAACATGGATATGTGATGTAAATAGATTTTTTATATTTATATTTAATATAAATAGATTTTTTACTAAAGATTGAAATTGTGACTTATCTTAAGAAAGAGTAAAAACTTAAAACAATTTTATTTGAAAACAATTTTATTTGTTACAACCCATTGGGCAAAAACTTGTTCAAAGTCAACTTGGTTCTTGTTCTTGTTCAACCAACTATCCAGCTGAAAACTAAACTTGAAAAACACTCCTCCACGGGTAATGTCCGGCAGTTATTTTAAGGTTTGTTATATACGTTTTTCGATTTGACTATAATGACTATAAAATCCGAACTGTTTGGTAATTTTCTAATATATTGAGGCATTTTAGAGACCCTAGAGAATATAGTTAAGTGGGGCAAATAAGGACATTGACCAACTTGGGATAAAAAAAGACATCTCAATATCTCCCAAAATATTTTATAAAAAGAAACTTCTAAATACTTATTAGAAGGAAAACACGTTGATCTTTTAACTTGACACAATCAATGGTATGATCCTTGTTTTCCCATGTTCCCAGAAATCAGATTTTTAAAAATTAGGGGTTTCCAACTTTTTGACTCATGACTATTGGCTCAATGATTCCTTGAAGATTTCATGTTTCTCCTGACATTATCACCTCTATTTGAAATTATAGACACGATAATATTTTCTTTGTATACTTTTTGCACCAACAAAAATAGCCTTTTAGGGCAAAAAAGACACTGTTTTTTATTAAAAATAAATAATATGATAATATGACTTTTGAGATATTAAAAAAAAATCTTTACTAGCACTTTAAAACATTTAAAACTATGGCAATCACAAACATGTTCAAATGCACTCCTCCAGAGGTGATTGCCGTAGTGAATTTCGAGGATTGGAGATATAGCTCAGTGGTGTAGAATAAGCAGAACAAATTCAACTTCACTTGGGTAAAAAAACATTTTTAATAAGTTCTTTGTGTTCATCTTTGTGTTTCCTATACCTCCTTGCTATGGATAAAGAAAAACATTAAAAATGTTGAATATCTCTTCAAAAGTTCTGGAACCATCAACATAAGGGAACCTGAATTATCTAAATGTGCAGTCTTTTTTTAAGTAGAAGATGCCAAAATCAACCTGGAAATTTAAACTACAGCTTAACCTAGGTGATTTATTCAAATTAGCTATTGTTTGTAGATTGATACAAAATATGGTTGCAAGTTTGTTATTTTGATACCGTGTCTGGAGATTTCTCAACCGCAGATTTTGACTTATGACACCCACAGTGAATGTGATAAACCTATCAATTCTATTTATTCATCACTTATTTAATATGTTTATTAATTTGTCTGAATATTTTTAAATTATTGAGGTTGTGTATATTATTTCCAAATTATAAATGTTATAGGAAATTAATGTTCAAATTAATGTTCCACTTGAAGCATTACTTTAATAGATAAGGTATATCTAATATTAAACTCCCTATTTTATCTCTCTATGCTTCAGAAGGTGTCAAAAAGGTGTCAAAAAGACTGCCAGAAGAAGTTTACCACTCTGGGATAACATTCTAAAAAATTACTTACCATGAACAAATAAACAAAAGAAATTCTTTACAGAATGTTTGTTTTGATAAAAATAACTATTTGAGGAAACAAATGCTTAGTATTTTACCTGTTTTTCACATGTCAATAATTCAATCAACTTGATAAGTTTTACACCATCACATAAATCTTCAAATATATTTTCAATCTTTAGTGGTGGATCCAACTGAATAGAAATATATTACCAGTGGGCAGGCAAGAACTTGTTCAAAGTCCGCAGTAAAGATACTAGAACAACGTCAAATGATGTTCTAACGTGTTTACAGCGGACTTTAAATAAGTTTTTGTCCACTAGAGAACATGTATTGGCATTCAATGCAGTGGTGGAAAAAGAGTAAATAATCACTGCGGAGGAGGGAGTCTTTAGCATAGCTTTGCAGCCTAAAGTTATGCTCCATTGCTCTTATTATTGGTTTCTTTCAAGCTAATCAGCTCCATTGACTCAGAACTTCCCTGCAAATAAATACTTTATATACATTTGGCACGGGCACATATTTGTCATAAGTGACAGAAAATGCATTGAATATGTACCATTTATGCAAATCTTGCATACCTACTTCTTCATTCAGAACCTGTAGGGTAGGATCTGGGAACAGTGGTTAAGGTGCGGGATTAATAACGTAAGGATTGTAGGTTCAAATCTGATCCTATCCAGTTACCAGGTGACATCTTGTTATTAAATCTATGTCACTTGTCATTGACAAGTAATAATATCTAATGTCAATGTCAAGACTCAATGTAATGGTTGGACATCACCTGCAGAGGAGTTTTTTTAGTACACTCCTCCACAAGTGATGTCTGACCATTACATTGAGGCTTGTAATGTAATGTGCATGTTTATTCACCAGTGCTACTGTATAAGAAAACTCACCTTAGATAAATGTAAATTTAACCAGCTAGCAAAAACTTTAGTCTGAGTGTCTTTATGAGAATCTAAATATAAAATATCTGCAAATAAAACATCGACATCAGCAACTTATGCAGAAAACAAATTAACAAGAAAAGTTAAATTTTCCCCATTTTTTGGTTATATAGATCTGTTTACATGCATGAAGAAAATATTACTGTATAACTGTTTTTAAATCACTCACAACAGTGATTACGGTAATACAGAATAAGGGAAAGTTAATAAACCACAATATCAGATATATTTTTTCAAAAAGAAACTCTTCTTAAAATTCCCATAACAAAGAGGTCAAAAAACAGCATGTGTTTAAATCTTTGACAATAAAAATATGAAAAATAATATATTATAGAATAAACTTATATTGAAACTAACACGATATGAAGCAGCGAGAAGAAAAATGTTCAAAACAATAATGAGAGATCATCAATTGTTTTATCATGTTTTTTTTATAATTAGAGTACTATATAAAAATAAACTTTGGTATGTAATATATTTCTGAGGAACTGAAGTATTTCCAATCATGCTTTCAGTAGTACTTTAAAAAAATTATGTGAAAATTAAGTGAAGATACAATAATTAACCACTATTTCAGGGAAACAGTATGTTATTTGTTCTTTAATGGATCATATAGTAAAGTAATAAAGAAATTTCGCTATTGTAACACTTTACCCTTTTGTATCTAACCAACATAATGATTTGAGATAATCCCAAAGGGCATATTTTGCAAAGGTTTATCTGACAGACAAACGTGTTGTATTGTGCGTCCTGTGACGTTTATGTGCCGTTTTCTCCTTTGCATTAGCTTTGTACTTTTAGTTATGGTCTCCTTTCTTTAGTGGTGGTTATTTCCATAGTCAATCATTTAATTTTTGTAACTACTATTGATAAATAAAATTTCTTAGTATTATTCTATTCTTTATTACAAGAGACTAAAGGGTTACAATAGTGAACTTTCTTTATTACTATACTGTATGATCAATGGGAACAAATAACCAGACACACAGGGTTTGAATTATGGAACTCAAATTGCTTAGCAAAAGTTATTAATGTTTAGAAAACAATGGGGATTTTTGTGAAGCTGAACAATAAAAATAGAATAATGCTTAGCACTACTGGAAAAATGGTTTGCAAAATGCGTGTGACCCCTTAATTAGTACCCTGACAGATATCTGTACAGTATTTCACAATATTATAAGAACATTTCTATAAGTATTTGAACACTGGGAAAACATGTGATGAGTACATATAATACTGTATGTAGGTTGGTAAGAATATTTTAGGCTGCAACTTTGGAACAGTAAATATAGGAGTTTCTAAATTTATTTTTAAGGATATCAGTGGTGAAGAGAAAATAATCACTGTGGATTAGCCTGAAGCTATGCTCAAAAGTCACTCCACCACAGTGATTATTTTAAACATTTGAGATTCCAATTTAGGGAAACAAATAAAAGCATTCAGCCTGAGGATAGTATGTTAAACAAAAATATTTATGTATTACCAGCCAGTTGTTGAATTATTCCTTTAACATTTGAGTCTGTTTCTTCAAAACCGTTTTGATCTTTTCTATTTTTCTGAGGATTTCTAGCCAGTCTATCGTTAGATCTGGTAATCTGTCTTGACTTGTCAGCTTGTGTTAGTCTCTTCATAGCACTTGCTGATATTTTCAACTCTGATTTAGATTTTCTACGATCTAGATTTGTTTTTCTATCATTTGATACAGTCAATAAAGTATCAGTGGAACCAGTTTTTCTCATGTAACTGTCTGAGGGCTGTGTTGAACTCACTTTTCTGGATTTAGTAGATGGAACTTTTCGTGAAGTTCCTAAAGTTTTCTTCTTGGGGGTGGAATTGGAAGAAACACATTCGCTTGATGCATATTTCTTCAAGGCAGATGCATTAATAATAGCATTAGTAGATGGTGATCTATTTGGGAATTTATTTACGTTCTTTGTATCAAGAACATTTAGTTCTGTTGTGCTGCTGGTGCAAGCTTCTTCTTTGCTGGTTAGCTGCTCATCAGCTGATATAGTACGCTTCCTATCATCAATTATATTAGAATTCAAAACAATATCCGACAAAGATCTCTTATTATTCCATGCATGTGAGGGAAATGAGTTGTCAGTAGAATTTACTGTTTTCTTTAATAACTTTTTGTCGCCATTCTTATCTTTTGTTTTACTTTTATCTTTCTCTCCTCTTTTCGAAGACTTCATTTTATCAGTTTATCTTCTGTGTGTAGGTAATAACATTTGTTACACTTTATAGACTTATTATATATTACTTTTGCAGCAAGCTCTAGCTAAAAAATAATTCAACACAAACTTGAATGCCACTATTGTGGCAGGTGCAGTGGTATACAAGAAATTGTCATCAAGTAAATGTTTTTTCAAAGAAAACTCAATAATCATTGACTATAAACACAAAGAATATTATTTGCAGATTTTTAACTTCTTAAAAAATTACTATTAGCTACTGCTGTATAAAATTCCTCAGACAATAAAGCAAAAAACAGAAACATTATAGCCTGCAGGAACAACTTTTGTTTACTCTTCACAATTTCTAGAAATACAAATCAAACCCAGCATTATGCAACTCTTATTCAGCATAAAATTGTAGCGTCTACTCTACCTTGGCAACGAAAATATGCGCAACTTTTTTTGTCTTGTAAAAAATAATTAAAAACTTATACAATATAACTTAAACAAACTATGAATATTTTGGAGAGATATAACATATTCTATAAAAATCTAAAGTATGAAAATATACTTTAGCTTGAAACATCACGCTGATATTACACATACATAGTTTTGCTGGATCCATCAGCTGTTCCATTCACATCTGTTTTTAAAATCAACTTTGCCGCCATTTACCTGAGAAATCGAAACTCTTATGTCAATGTGATATATGTATAAAACAGACCTCCGACCTCGACCCCGTAGCGCCACTTCTCCCTCACCAACCCACACTCGTAATTTTTCACAACTAGAAAAAAAAACGAAGAGACAAGAAACTTCATTTATCCCATAATTGCGCTTATGTCTAAAACTTCAAAAATAAAAAGATTTTCCACAAAGCGTACAGTATAATAGGTTGCTTTTGGAGCGTTTGTTTTTAGCATGCAATATTGTTAGTAACTATACTAACCTTTTCCTGTATGTTTGCGGTTAAGATTTCCTCGGTTGCATTTGAAGTTTTTTGCAAAAATACTTCAAGCCCGCCCATACCTCGCACACGTAGAATAAATCCATATATACTAAACAACCTGAATCCTAGGAACAAAGCTTGCAATCCCATAACACTTCTTTCTCCAAATGGATTTAAAAATTGACAGCACACGGCAATCTCGTCCAGGGTGTCTTGAAAAACGGAATCTCTGGTCGGTCGTACGGCTTAAGATTTGGTAGCCTTTCAGACGCCCAGCAAAAGAAAGGCTATGGACTGGAGTCGTACGTTTCTAAGAGAGCTACCGTCGCTATTATATAAAATCGGGGATAATTGGAAGAACGCATTAAAAGCAAGGCTACGGAGGAGAGCGCAGCGCGAACGGCATTTACGCATGTTTGATTTCCCGATTTAGTTTCGTTTCTGCCGATTCTGGTAAAACTACGACTAGTCTAAAGATTTGGTTGTGATGGACATTGCGCACACTAGTATGACTCCGTATGCCTCTCTCCAAGGGAACTTTTTTTATGATTAGATTACACCAGAAAGAGAACTAGAAAGTGATAACTAATATTTAGAAAGAAACTGTTTATCATCTCTTTCTTGTGGTTATGATGTATTTATTAAAATAATTAACACAACCTCGTTTCCAGGGTCTCTTCTCTCCTTGACGTTTTCTGGGAACGAGGTTGGGATTAACAGCGCCTCATGAATAATCACTATTCCAAAAAATATCATACCTTTTTGTGCACCTATCGCGCGTCCCTTCTGGATTCGCTCTTGTACTGCAATAGGAGGAAATCAAGACTAAGCACCCGCAAATCGGTAAGCACTGGAATTGAGGTCAACCTCGTTTTCAGGATTTATTCTCTCAACAGTCTTATCAGGAGAAGAAGCCCTGGGAACGAGGTTGGAATTAAAGTTGGATTTGATTCACTTCGATTATAGTTAGCAAGGGGATGGGAGGAATTCCGATTTTAGCAAAATTTTCCCCACCATCCCCAATTTAAACAATTTTTACTTTTTTTCAATCCAACAAACCCATGTTATTATGTACCTATCCAGCCACTCCCATTTTATGGAAAATTCAGAAAAGATAATGATAATGTCGATGAACGTATTTTGTATAAAGATATATCTTTGTCCAAATAAATAAAATTCCCGAGACCTACATGCGTTTTAGAGGTTAAAATCTTGAAAAAGATGCGATTGTTTCTTACTCGATGCAAATTTCAGTTCTGTGCGTTTCTTATTTTTTTTTACCTAAATCTAGTACTGTTTCTGATAAAGATGTCTCTTATAAAATCGCACATTCAACGTTTTAAATAGAGTACCTTGTTGGCTCTTATTTCCCTTATTGGCGTTATTTCTGGCCATTTGGCGCTAAAATGGCCGGCGTAATATAACGGCCGGCGTTAAAAATGCTATTTGGCAGATCCTAACCGGCGTTATTTTTACAAATTTTTCTCGCAAGTATTTTTTGTTACTTTTTGCTAGATTCGTTTCGGAGAATGTAATTTTCAGTGAAAAGGGAGTATAAAGAAAAAGCAATTAAATAGAATGAACAATGTATATCATCTATAATTTAGATTTTTATTTTTTTGCTGCAGTTTTGTATTTTACATACCAGAAATTTGTATGTTACAGCATAGATATATCTATGGTTACAAAACAGAATAATGTAATATACTATCGTGGCGTTAAAAGCACCCCTAAAGTGGCTAAGGGCCAAAAAAGGTATCAAACAAGTGTAAAATATAATGACCATTATTTTTACAGAAACCTCTTGAACACATGTAAGAATGTGAACCATGCATATACAATATCGTCGTTCAATTTATTCATTTTTGCAAAGAATCAGCATCACACACTAACCAACCCATCCAATAGTTTTCCCCCGATACTCCAACCCTACCTGATTATTATGATCACCCCCATTCCATCATATATATTCACTTTTGAAAGAAAGATAATAGAAAGGCCTAATTCTGGGACTATATACCTACTTTAGGTGTACAAACTTTCGCGAGGAGAAACTTTCGCGAAGACAAAAATTCGCGAAATTTTCGCAACTTCTTTTTACTTCATTTCACAAACAAAAAGTTCCACCGTTACAGTATTTTGGCATTTTTTTCGCAAAAATAAAGTTTCGCGAATCAGTAATTTTGTTTTTTTCGCGAAGATAAACTTTCGCGAATCAACGATTTTAGAGTTTTCGCGAGGATAAAGTTTCGCGAATGAGGCCTAAATTCGCGAAATTCGCGAAAGTTTCTCCTCGAGAAAGTTTGTACACCTAAAGTAATAGGAGGATGAGGTATAAACATATTATAAATAAGTTTGTTATGGAAACAGAAAGAAAAAAAAAGGCAATACAGAATTTTGAATTGACATACAATATTATATTGCGAATGTTGTTATGGATTCAGATTGGAAAATTTAAATTCAGTGGGCATAAGAGAAAATAATCACTGTGGAGGAGTGATTTTTAAGAGTGATTTTTAAGCATTGCTTTAGGCTAGAATGTCTATGTCTGAAGCAATGCCCCAAAATTCCTCCTCCACAATGACTATTTGTTCTTACTTCAAACACTGCAACGGGATTCAACGCTACCTTTCTGTATCATGAGCCCCAGTCCTAATCTACTATTCCAATCAGGAGGACAACCATAGTAATCCTCAAAAATCTCTCCTCCACGGTGATATGTTTCTATTATTTCCGCCACAACAACTACGGTTAAGGACTGGTTCATATGCTAATTTTTCTGTTGCTCTATATAAATTTGTTACCGAAATTATGTCGCGTACAAAGGTGAAGTTAAACTAGAAAAGAGGGATTATCTCTCAAATATATTCAAATTTATGCAGTGTCTTAGCCTAGGGAATCTGTTGTTTGAATTTTAGCGCAAAATGGCAAAATCCAGGAGCTTACGGCAGAATATGGCAGTTCAACGGATATGCCGCATGTTTAGTGTGTCCATGTGTAGAAGTTTAAAAAAAAATCCATAAATTCCGCATATTAAGTGAGGAGATTTGGTGCGCAATATTCGAAATAAGAAAAAATAATTCCTGTGGAGAGGTGATTTTTTTTAGCATAGTTTTAGGCTATAATGCCAGAAGTTATGCTAAAAATCCCTCTTCCACAGTTAGTATATACTCTTATTCCTAACACTGGCGAGAAAAATAACTACTGTTAAAGTTGAAAACTTATTCATCGACCATTTCCATATCGTTACAACTATCATTTTCTTCTTCATCTTCTTCTTGTAAGGTTTCCATACTTTCCTCCATAGGACAACTTTCTAACAACTCTTTGATATGACATTTTATATCCTCATCCACATAACCAGTCTTCTCGTATAAATCTAATGCTTTCTCTAAGTAAAATCTTGGATTATCAGTATCTTTCAGTAAGGATTTTGCTAAACCTAAATAATACCAAATTCTAATGTCATCTTCATTTTCATCTATTAGTTGGTCAACTATTACGGAAACTTTTTCGTAACTTTCCACTTCAATCAAAATTTTGATCAACGTAATTCTAGATTCATACGCTACAATTTCGGGAATGTTATCCTCATGTGTTTCAGATGCTTTGCTCCAGATTTCAAATGCTTTATCAACAGTAGTTTTTGCAGTATCCATGTCATCTTTACTGAGTAAAAAATTACACATTGATAAATATGCATCTATGTTGTTTTCATCTAATTCTACTGCTAATTTGGAATATTTTTCACATATTTCTTCTGCATTATCATCCATACAACAATCAGTCATGTATATTTCTGCCAATGAACAATAGACGCTCGATATATCTTTGTTTGTCAAGTTCTTATTATTTGAGTTTGATGCTTGTATGTTGTTTTCGTTGTATTCAATACTATCTTTCATTATTTTGATAGCTGTTTCATAATGTTTCACAGCTTCATTCCCTTCAGATATTTGACCAAGGTATAAATATTTTACATGACCTTTGTCTGGTTGCAACTGGACGGCTTTTAAGAAATAATTTTGAGCATTTTCTAAATCACCCATTTCTGCACAGACATTTCCAGATGTTTCAAGAACATTAATATTATCGGGCTCAATTGCAAGAGCTTTTTCACAAAATTTCAATGCAAGTTCGAATTCAAAATTTTCAAGGTATTGAGATACTCTTTCAAGTAAATCTTCTATCGTATATTTTAGTTCAGTAGCTTGACTCTTCTCAGGATTTTCACCACTTCCATCTCCATTTATTTGAACATCATTATTAACTTTGTTTTTCGACCTTTTCTTTTTCTTACCCATTATTATTGTCACTAAAATACAATGTCATAAATCACAATACAGTGTTCGAAATAAGAGCTAATAATCACTGTGGAAGAGTGATTTTTGAGCATTGCTTCAGGCTACAGAACTTGAAGCTACATAGTAGTTATTTGCATTTACTTCAAACACTACATACTTTTTATTGAAACATCACTGACATATCTTTAATTACCTTAGGGGTATAAATTTTTGCATATTTTAAGAATCTTGGCCATATCTACAAAAATTTGTACCTGTGAAATATTTGTGAAATAAAAAGTACTCCTCCATTATCGCACAAATTACCAAAATTAATACAAAATCGTATTTCACTTTATCAGTGAGCAGTAAAATAAAAAGTCAATTCACTGTCTTTGTGGTGGTAAGATATATAGTGAGCAGTGAAATGAAAAGTCTATTCACTGATTTTGTGGTGGTACCTGTATAATACCGTAATGCCTCGATTAAACGTCCCCTCGAACAAGCGCCCCCCCTTTTCGCACAAATTTCAATAAGCACCCCCTCGAATAAGCGCTCCCCCCCTCGAGTGAGCGTCCCCCTCTAGAAGTTTAAAATTAAATAAGTGCCCGGGCGCTTATTCGAATTCGACCTTTTTTAAAACATTTTTTAGATGAGAGTTCAAAGCATATCATTTTGGTTTTTTTTCTATTTTCCCAAAAATTTTAAATACCTTAAAAGTTTTGTTGATTGAATAAGCGCCCTCCTCGAATAAGCGCCCTCTCTTGAGGCTCGAAAGTTAAATAAGCGCCCGGGCGCTTAATCGATGCATTACGGTATATATCTACATTAATTTATAAATTTTAAATGACATATCATTCTATTATAAATGATAAAATGCTAAAATTAAAAGAGCTGGCAAACAGCAACCTTCACTTAAAAGACTTCTTCAAGTGCATAACTTTGCTGACTGGCAGATGATGCTGTGATATGTACATGCTTTCTTCATATGATGTATAATTGCATCAGCTAAGAAAGTGTTTTAGATATTTGGTGGAATGGCAAGACATACTGAGCACAATTACGGGGACATCTGGCACTGAGAAATGATTTTTATAAAATGCAAGATAGAATCTTTTGTCACATTTATACAGCAAAAATAACTTTATATAGTATTAGTTTAGCATGTTACCAGCAACTGCTAAAATGTTGTCACATAAGATGTGGCTCAGTGGTTAAGCGGTGGCGCTTATGATCTATGTAGATGATTCCCGGTTCAAAACCACCTTCAGGTGAAAATTTCGAACCACGTCACCACGTCTCAAGTAACTACCACCTACCTGTTTCCCAGTATAATGGAAGAACACAGAGCATTTCCCGAGCAAGCCTAAAAGCCAAGGCAAGGAGGGAGATCTGGAAGAATGATATGATGATTTATATAAATATAAAAGTAGCATACAAGAGAAGATATAGTATAGAGTATAAGAACAGGTCATTCCCAGTTGTACTTTTGTTTACTAGAAAAACAACTTCAATTCCCAGCTAGCGTACTCCTCAGAACATCTATTTCTAAGAACACCTCTCCGTTGGCTGCTTTCGTTTAGTTGCTATTTTTTTCTGGATCAGCCATTGTGTGCCAGGCACCGATGTTTCATTTACGAAAATAGCGGACATGACCTTCCGTGATTTGCAAAAAAAAAAAAAAAAAAAGTCAAAATTTTGAATATTTCAATCGGCTATAACTTGAACTAAACTTACTCAAATTCCA
>JAULBZ010000220.1:0-36481 GCA_032360805.1 Neoturris breviconis
TCAAAGCGACATTATTGAAAATAGCTCGCCAAACTAAGCAAAAGTTAAACCAAGCACCAGGAAATGATATACATACATGCACACATGATTCTACTATGGAAATTAGAGTATATTCATTATGTACATTATATACATAGGCTATATGATATATGTATATAGACTATATGGATATAGTTTTTTTTAATTCGTCCACCCCTCTCAAGGCCTAGGTCACTACTAAGAGAGGGGTACTTGTTCTACCCTTTCCAGATCTTTATCGTTCTCTTGATAGGGGATGCAACTCTCGAAGGCAGTGCTTCCAGGAACGTGGCTCGAAATTTCTCCCTAAGTGTGGTATTGAACCGGGAACCTCCTGTTCATAAGTACCACTGATTAACCACTACTGCCTGTATGTAGGTTATATGTATATGAGCTATATGTATATAGGCTATATGCTTATATTATATATATAGGCTGTATGGATATATATGAAAAGACTATGTGCATAGGCAATGCTATATGCGTAGGCTATATGAGTTTAATGTGAACGAAACTACGCCACTTACAATTAATTGACAAAAGATTGGTTTCTATTCATAAAAACTAAACTGAGGGTGGTGGAATAAGAATTGGCCATAAATGTAGAACTTTGTATGCTAACCTTATTTATACTGGGTCGTCCAATGCTGAATTATTTCGGATTGCACTTATTCAACGCAAAGGCTGTGAAAATGGAACGACAAGTCGTTTGAGACTGAAAATGTTCATGGAGGTAACTTCGCCCAAATGAAATGTTTTTGGCATAAAAATCACAACATTAATGCATTCAACATATCTCAATTTATTAACAAAGTTTTTTACTAAGCAAAATATTTTAAAATTCATAAAAATGACTACCAGTTCAAAAACGAAAAAAATGATAATGAAAATACTCTATTTTCGTTCATGAAATACATTACAATGAATTAAAGAATCAGTTACAACAAGAGAAAGTCATTGACAAAGGCAAGGCTGCTTGGCGTAAATGCTCTGAAAATCTTTGAAATTAAGAATATTCCGACTGGTCGTGTCAGAATCCACCGTTCATATTTATTTTTTTTTTTCAGAAACGCTGCGGTATACCCAAAAACTAAAAGTCATGCGACGCCAACTTCCAACATAAACCGTACTTCAGATGGCGGCCGCTTAAATTTAATTCGTGCAGAAAGAACGCAACCCAGTAGGATTGATAAATAACATTATTTTAATATGCTACTTTTAAAGAAAGAAAAACTAAAAAATAATGTAGCTATTGTTATTTTGCAATGTCCGCTAGAAGATATAATTTAAGGGTCCACTATAGAGAGGTTTTACTGTAATTTATTCTTCCGTTAGCTAATTAAAAACTTTTTCCTATTCATTGATTAAATATTTAATTACAAATATCATATATTTTTTTCGAAATTGAAGAAGGAAGTTGCTCAGAAACAAATAGATATGAATACTTTCAAATCTTAAAATTAAATTATCTCTTATCATGGACGTACGAAAAGCCCTTTTCTTACGTCCATGCTCTTATCATATTTATTTTATTTCTCCACAAATTGAGGAAGAACCTTTCCCAAGATGCAAAATAAATGCCAAAAAGTCATTAATGTCAAGAACTGACCACACCTTTGCATTGAACCAAAAACACAATTCGAACTCTTTTTGCCCTATATTCAATCTCTCGAATGTGCGAAATATCGCCTCGAATACTGGTACCAAGTACCATAACGATATTACTTCAGAAATATGGTCTAATAAGAAAAGCGGGACGCTGATGACACAATGCTAGCAATAGTCCATCAGAATGTCTGGCGGGTTATAAAAATGAAACTGTACAGAAGGATAAGAAGAAACCAATCCATCGCAAGTCAATTACGTAAAACAGTTAACTCGCTAAAAAGCTAAAATACACATTAAAAATAACGTGAATTTAGAATAAATTAACTAATCAACTATTTCATAACTAATTGCCTGCTACACAAACCATGGACCATGGAATAGCGATAGTAAAAGTACAAGTGTTTTTCTTTAGTAACTATGGAAATTTGCCCTCCCCTCCCCCCACTCTCGCCCCGCTTATTAGATACTGCAGAGTAATCTTATAAAAAGCCCTTACTTATCTGATCCGTATATCCATGTGACACCAATACATTGAAAGAATGCGATAAAGAGTAGCGGTAACGTGACAGAGTAATCATCAAATATTTGGAAAATATAAAATCCATTTCCAGCAACAATGCACAGACCAATCAATAACATGGAAGCCGCTACCAGAGCTGGTATAAAGAAGTAATTTTAATTATAAGAAGGCACAGCTGTGAAACACCACCGAATACGTTCCCGAATATCTCCGTATATGGACTGTGTGTTGCCATATGTGGTAAATACACAATCCATATAAGGAGATATACGGTATATAGTCGACTCCGTGGCAGAGATATTTACATCGCCGTGCTCTTAGGTGCCTACTTAGGAGTTTTAGTTAAAATAAACAGTGTGACGTAATGGTGGCTTACGTATAAATGCAGAATTTGTGATTTGTGATCAATTTCTAAAAATTTAAATTTCAAAATATTGGTAGATGTAGTACAGCATATACAAAATATACACAAAATAGGAGCTTATTGCATAATCACGAATGTTATAGGGAAATCAATGCCTTGCTAACACACGTTTTTAGGACTTTTTCGAATCTTCTCATAATGCTTCGTATATTTAATTCGTGAACCGTTATAACTCTTTATAAATCCTAGTTTCAAAGGACACACGGCGTCGGAACAACGTCAAAATATTCTGTCATTGTTCCGACTACATGGACCGGCAGGGTAAGCTCACTTAGTCCACCCGCTTAAGGGACTTCTTTTGAACCACAATGTTGCCTAGAGTAATCATGGGATGTTAATGTCAGTTTGGTAACAATAACATCCGAGAATAACTCCACCGTATACAAGCCCTATGTCACGTGATTCTAGTGCTCTTTTATTTTCTAAGAATTCTTACGAACATATACAAGCTTACGGTATCCGATCCCAAATTAAAAATTGTTCAACAAAGTCTGCAGTAAAGACGCTAGTATAACGTCGTTCGACTTTGTTCTAGCGTCTTTGCTGTGGACTTTGAACAAGTTTTTGCACGTTGGGTAATTACTTAAATACAAATATTTTATTACCTGTAAATACTTCTTTCCTCATATTCTTTACGAGTCCTGTATCATAAAATGGAGCAATTGATGCTTCCAAGGTACCAAATTCAGAATCAATACCAAGTAGAATTAACATGAGAAAAAACATAATAGACCAAAACGGTGAAGCTTCCATCAATAACATTGCATCAGAAAATGCCATAAATGCAAGGCCTGGACCTGAACCTACCTAAAAATTTGAAACGCGTAATTACTATTCCTATTCCATAAAATGCAGTGCATAACAAAAGTTGATTTCCATTAGGCGAACATTTCGGAGCGAAAGCCAAAATAAGTCATCCTATTGGTAGAAATGGACATCACACAATAGAATGTCTTCTTTTGACTTTCACGCGGAATTTTATGCCTAATGAAAATCAACATTAAGGTCCGTTCAACGTATACTTTATCCCCTTGCTACTTTCATCACACAAAAGTACAGCAAGATAACAAACAAATAACAACTTCAAGCGATTCTTTCTAAAGCAAAACCAGTCTAGCTTTCAGGCTCTCAGCAAGAATATTGCTTTGAGAAAGAAATATTTAAATTACTTAAAGGTACGTAATCACCTTTTTTAGTCAAATTTTCAATATCTATGTCAAATAGATAAGTGACACACACTGAACATACTCAGAAAATTTCAGAGTCTAAAAATGTCAAGACGTGGCAAAACAAGCAATTCTTTTCTCTGAAAAAAGAAAATGTTTGGCCAAACAAGATGGCTGCCACACAGTGAGCATAGAAAATACATAATTTCCTACGATTTCAATCAATTATATCTCCACTCGTATTCATTCTTATGAAGTCAAATCTTCAGAATATGTTAGTAGCAATATGAACTTCCATCTTGACTACAGAAGCAAAAATTTGAAAAAACAATCTGACGGTGATTTTGTACCTTTAAGTAACAATCTATCATACTTATATGCTAAACCTTCTCATCATTCTCTTCTCATCATACCATTTAAAAATCATTATTTCATTGTCATAATTGCTCAAAGTATTATAATGCAATAACTTCTGTTTTGTGCAGTGACTACCAGAAAGTTATTGCATTGTAACAAGTTCTAATTTAAGCAATGACTGAAACCATATATTTTTAAGTTGTAAATCCTCTCTAAATCATTCTTTCCTAGTTTTGACATAATTTATGTTTCCCCCTTCAGAACTTACTTTTTCACAATGTAAACTAAAATCTCAAACGACAAATTATAACGTAAAGAAAGAAAATGAAGGAAGGAAGGAAGAAAGGAAGCGGGAATCCTTGGCTAGAGAGAATCCGGCGGACCCAAACTAAGACTATATGTCTTTTTGCAATCTCGACAAAGACTTTGGAAAACAAATTCAAATATTAGTGCTGTTCGTAATGTTAATCATGTCCATTTTGATGCCTTTTTTTGTAAGTTGAAAGTCCGTTTTTTTTCTCGCGAATTTCACAACTATTTAGGCAGGTGGAAGAGAACTCGAAACTTGAGCATAAAATTCATTATTTGCAACTTCAATAAGATGATTGTCTTCAAATTGTCCATTTAAGGCGGTGGTACTCCCAACATAGACGCTAAATATTTATAGTCCTGAAGGAGTATTATCACATTCATTATTTGCTACTTCACCTGTGGTCAACTCTATTCAGGATCGGCTTTTGAGGGTCTGATTTACTCACTTACGGCATGATTCTGTTATCTGTTGAAGTCCAAAGGTCGAGTTGTTTGAGTTGAGTCATTTATTCAACTCTATTTTTAACCAATGGCCTCGCCCACAATACAGTATATGCATGCCGAAGCTGTAAATTACGATAAAGTTGTTCAAAAATTAAACTTGAATATGTAAAGCTAATAGCAAAGTTAAAATGTCCAGAAGTAGAAGTAGAAGCAACCATGTCTGGGATGGGAACGAAGTTGAGATCATAGATATATCTATGTTGAGATAGAAGATACGACGATTCATAAGTTTCAATTACCGTATTTCCTCTAATAAATGCTTACAATTGTGCTCATATATATTTGGGTCAAAGGGAAGTTCGTGCAAAAGTTCGGAATTTCAACTTTGACAAAAAGCCTTAACTAGCCTTAACTTTACTAGCAAGGTGATCGGAACGAAAGTTCGAATTTGTTCCAAGAGCCTGGTTACTAGGCTGCTAGAATCAAGAGAATTTGTCGAATTTGTAAAAAGACCAAAGACTACTCGGATAAACCTCAAGGGACTGCTTATGGTTATTTTCCGCACTTATGTTTTACTTGTGGTTTATATTTCCCTTTAAAATTCACAAGTTGATCCATTATTTATCAGGACGATTAAAGTCTCAATTAAACGCCCGTGTAATAAGCGCCCACTAAGGGTGAAATATTTAATAAGCCCATCCCTTTAACAAACGTCAAAAATTTAATTAGAAAAATTATTAGAGAGGAAATATGGCATAGCTTTAACCTTGTATTATTATCCTTACTCAAAACCCAATCTCAGACCCAGGACTTCTTGACTTGTTTTTGTAAGAAAACAACCCTTTCTCAAAAAAGTTGAGGTTTGGGTATCAGGTTGGGTTTTTACAATTTTTCTAACTATTTTCCGGTTGATATCCCTAATCCGAAATGGGTTAATAGTTTTTATAATTCCGGTTGCTGGCTACCGGTAAATTTTCTAATTTGCTGATTTGCGTAACTCACGACTTACGACTCACGTAGAAGATTTCCCTAACATCAATAAATCATACACATGACCAAGTGTATGAAAATTGGCTACTAAAATTTGTTTGAATTCATACATTTTACCTCTTGTATGTGAGCACCTGGTGCGCAGGAGAAAATTGCGATTATTTTAATGTTTTTAATTTTTTGAATATTAACCAAAGATCATCCCTCACATAAAATAAGAGACATTTTACGACTTTCGACGAATAATACACAGGCCACAAGTAAAACATAAATGCAGGAAAAGACGGGGAGAAGTCCCTAGAGACTTTGCTTTATAAATCTTCAAGTTGTGAGGGATTTATAGCTACAAAAGAAAAAATCGACGAGATCTTATTAAAAGAAGCTAGTTGAAAAGCAAGTTGTCAGCAATTATATTTTATTTGTTTATACATCAGGTATTATTAATTGACATGGGTGGAGACCTCCCTCCCCTACAATTAGATAACGGAGAATAACATTTAACAGGAACGAGTAATCAGCTTGCGATACTAATGAACCAGTCACAGACAGACAACCTCGTTCCCAGGGCTTCGCCGCTCTTCCGTGTTCGAAAAGGCAAGAAGCCCTGGGAACGAGGTTGACATACAGACTTTGCTCTTCAACATTAATAAACAATGTTGCATCGTTGGACCAAACAAAGCGTTCGCAGAGTTCGTGCTTGTTAACGTTATATTTCCCCAAAAACATGCCCAAATATGATTGTAGTACGCATGCGTCCTATGTGTTTATCCAAGCATTGAAAATATTTAATATTGCTGCATATTTTTGACATCCACAAAATCCAAGATGGTGCGTTAATAATAAAGACTGTAAATTTAAAAATTATAATCCTGCTAAAAATAGTAAATATCACACACAGAAAGTAAAATGAAGGCGATACAAGTTTTTATTGCCTGTTTAATTCTCGCAGCAACGACTAACGCAAGTAAGCCTTTTGTAATGGCGAAAGATAATTTTTGCGCAAGAGAAAGAGTAGCATTGGAAAATATTAACATCTTTAGCTAACAGTCTCGAAAGTAAAGGGGATGATGATATACACTTGCGCTTTAATTCATCAGTTAAGGCTGAGATTAGGCGGAAAATTCCGCGCGAAACCAAAAGAAGGAATTTCATTGGTAAAAATTGACATCACACATCGTGTGATGTCAATTTCTACCAATGGAATATCTTATTTTGGCTTTCGCACGGAATTCTTCGCCTAATGATGAAAATCGACGTTTACACCTCAATTAACTCTTGTGACTTGTCACATAGCCCCCTTAAATATTGATGTTAAAGGAACGTTCCCTATAACAAGATTTAGAATATCAAGGTGTATGCACAGGATAAGGTTATAGAGTATTCCCAGTGTACGACGTTGTTTTAGCTTTTTTACTGAAAACTTTGAACAAGTTTTTGCTTGTTGGATAGTGCTAATAAGCAATCAGCAAGGATCGGAGCGAGGCGTGAGTTAAAGATTATATAGCATTCACTCGATTTTTTTTTCATTTTGTATGATTTAATATTGTGTTTAGTCTTAGAACAAGACACAGATGATGAAGGGAATATTATATGGGAACCAGGAGCATACCGTAATAGAGATGGTAAGTTATATGTGCGATGAAAACTAAGTAAACTCCTTTGATTGGTTTTTTCGTAACGTAGGAACCAATCAATCAATTGTATAGTTTTGTTCGCAGTAGATATTACAGAAGAAGAAAACTTTTATTATCATCGGCAAAAAAAATTAAAAAGAGAAATTAAATAATGCAAGTAGCTATGTTTCAGGTCTTATCGTATCACGAATATATAGAGAAAATCGTGGCCACGCTAAAACGTTATGACCCGTGTCATCTTTCAAGTGATAATTCTACCATTGTAAACAAGTAAGGCACACAACATCGATTCAACTCAAAATGACGCCTGATCCGACGGCATGTGCCCATTGGGGGTAACACAGAACATGTTGTAACGCTTACCGTTTCTTTCTAGTTATTCCGATGCCCACTGAAATTGATCTAGAGAAGAAACATAAAAGAGGTAAAGGGATTGTTAATTCTATGAAACTTAATAGTAAGATTGCAAATGAGCCTGTTTTCTCGTGATTACGTCATCGTGATAAATGACGTCATCAATAGAATTATGCTACAATATTAATTAAGTGTTGATCCTAACTTTCTGGGAAGTTTCAACACTGCAGCTTGGTTCCATCAAAGGTTACGGAAGGGGTGGGGGCACTTTTTGCTCCCCCAGCTATTCAGAGCCCCAAAAAGCTCAGCCTGAATAAGGTCAACTTGGAACTCTTTCCAAGTGGTCACACGACTTTGGTTGATCCGACGTCGTGTGCCTGCATTGTCATCACATAGTTTTATAGTAGCAAATTTTGCATAATTTAATTTTATTTCCATTGAGAACAAGATATCGGAACAACATCAATAAACGTCCAGCCAAGGTCGCTTTGATTGTTTCAACGTTAACCGACGCCGTCTGATGAATTAAATCTACGTAAAATATAGCCTGCGTTCCAGTCCCTTACTACGACAAGTAGTAGTACTTGTCGTAGTTAGGGACTGGAACTCAGGCTACGTAATATAGTACTATCCTACCGGCACATGACGTCATTTTGGCGTTGTTCCGACGCCATTCGCCCAATGTACTAGTTTACATAAACTGCGCAGATCAAGGAGTGATAAAAAATTCCATCTCTTTTTTTAAAAATTGCCCTAAATGGGCTCAAATAGCTTGATTTCCCCCTTTATCTAATAAGGTAGGAACTTGAATCCAGCCTGATTCTTTTTCAGGGTATATCTCAAAGTTTCGTTCCCAAAAGAATATTTTGGTACATTAAATAAATCAGTAAATCAAATTTGAGCAACTTCGGCAAAAAAATGAACGAAGAAACCAATCCGTTGCCAGATCGTTGATTCAGTATTTGAATTGTATTTCAGATTTAGATTCAGATGATAATGAAGATATTGAAGATGAAAGTGAAGAAATAAGAGCACGACCTTCAAAGAAAAGTTTTATAAGAAGTAAGTATCAAATGACGTCAAAAACAACATCACGTTCGTTACTGCAATGTCGGTTCGTTTAATCCAGAAATCGATCTAAAATCTAAAAAACGCGTGTGGATCCTTGTATTTGTGATTATTTTATAATTCTAGAAAACTGCTCAAGAAGAGTTAACGATAAAACTAAAAAATATGTACACCGAGTTTAAAATAATACTTAAAATAAATGTAACAGTTTGACCGTGGTTATATTATATTGAGTCGTTTTACCATGGCCTCACTATCACAGGATATGAACTGATCTGCTTATCCTAGGGTCTCCATTCTCAAAACATAATCACCGTTTGTGAATTCGGATTATATTTTAGAATTATTTTGGTACTGTATTTTATTTTGTAGAACAAGCTAATGATAAATATGTTTAGCCTGTATTATAGTATTGCTGTGTATCCCAACCTAATACATTTAGGAAATAAAACGTTGTTTCTTATTTTCAGCTCATTTTTCACTTCCGCTTGGAGCCGAAATTCCTCTCAGTTATTCAGAAAAAGGTATAGAATGCACTGCAATTTTGTGTCTGGTGACTATGTGCCAAGGATACCGAGCTTCCTAAATCTACTCTCTTATATGTACAAATCTGATTTCAATTCCCATGGGAAAAACCTTGAAATAGGCTGAGCCCCATTTCGGACATTTTTAAAAGCAAATGTCTATTTTTCGAACGATTTCACACAGTTTTTGACTAAAATCTGTACAAATTACAAATAATTTGTGGCAATTTTTAAATTTTGTCCGAAAATTAATGTCCGAAAAAATATAGTCCGAAGTTAATTGGTCCGAACTTTTTTGTAAATAATGTATACTCTACAATATCAAATAAGGGTAGGTAATTGGTTAGGAACTACAGTAGTTGTCTATTAGTAGTCGATTAGTTCATTTATTCCAATTTGACGTTAGGTTTAACCTATATCAAAGTCAGAAAAATAACGTTAGAACACCGTTCTGTGAATGTTATTTTGCTGACTTTGAACAGGTTTTTGCCGGCTGGGATGTTTAACCATGATTTAATATGCATTTTAGCTTTTATTTTAACGCTTATTTGATACTGCAGCATAATATGTTTTTTATTGTATTTCAGTTCAACGAAAAGGAAAGAAGAGTAATGTCGCGCATGTGACACTCGAAGATAAATTAACAGGTAGCTCGTCCCCAACGCTTCTTATCTCTTATTTACTATCTTCATACATTAAAGTCACATAATCACCCTATTTTGGTCAAAATTCGAAATAAATAACATGAAAGTTTCTAAGGTCAGTAATACTTTCTGAAAATTTCATTGTTTAAAGTTTTGTATTTTTTATGATAACTGTGTGGCAGCCATATTGTTTGGCCAAACTAAATCGCTTTTCTTCATGAAGTCGTAACTAGTTTTTTAATTGCTTTTTTTACCCACTTCCTGTTATTTATAAATGCTAAAAATTTTAGGATGTGATCAGCAATTGCCAATAGTGAACTTGATATAGATTTTATAATTTTGACAAAATACTGTAGGGTGATTATGCGACTTTAAATGCGACACGCTGACCATATATTTATTCCCTTCACTTGAAACACTAATCTATACATAGGTCTATATCGCAGGCTACCATATCGACGTTTCTCAAACAATTATTTAAGAAGTCAGTTGTTAAAAAAGAAGTTGTATCCAAAGTCTAATCTTTCACAGTAGCTATATATTATGTGCATCATGTAGTTTTTCTGTTGTTTTTGTGTTTGTTTTTTTTTCTTTCTATCCCTAAATTCCACGTACGGCTTTTTAAGTTCCGATTTCCCGATTATCCCCGATTTTACGTTATAGCCGTGTAGCTCTCTGGGAAACGTACGACTCTAGTCTATTGGCTGACGAAAGCGCGGTGTGCTGCGAAATGGCATTTACGCAGTTCCGATATCCTGATCTATTACAAAATGCGGTAAACTACGGCCTCAGTCTATCCGCAACACTATCGGCCTCAGTCCTCCGCAGAGTCTTACTCGCGCCTGCAAATAACCAGCGCGCGCCCAAAAATAAAATTCATCAGCGGTGGAGCGTTCAAAAAAACAAAAAAAGAAAATTTGACTGCGGAGGAGATTGCTATCCGCAATAAGGTAGACAATAGCATTTATTTATATATCTATATATCTTTTAAAATACAAAAGCTATGCCCAGTGTGAGGATCGAACTCACGACCTTCAGATTATGAGACTGACGCGCTGCCTACTGCGCTAACCAGGCTGACATTCTTGGAAGTTGCTCTAATTATAAAATCAAAATTTAGGAATAAGTTGCATATTACACAGGACTAAAACTTCAGAAGACTGAAAGCTCGGATATATGAAACCTTTGCTAATTGAAACCAATTTTTATTCCGTGGAAGCATTTTCCTAGAAGGGAACTTCGGATTTACACTTCGTTGTTGAAACATTCTCGAATTCATTCTCGAAGTGAAATTGTTTTGCTCTTTGCTGTGTCCCCCTTTTTGAGAGTTTTACTTGTCGCAGAGTACTGTATATTGTATTTCTATTCTACGTGATACTCTATAATATATACTGTGAAACAAACAGACTTTGGATACAACTTCTAAATATCCGTAGTATCTTTAACAACTGACAACATTTTGTTGTTGACACTTAAATAATTGCTTGAGGACACTTTACGAAACGTCGATATAAATTTGTTTTTATCGTTTATCTGGAGATTCTCTGTGAGTAACGTGTACTAACAAAATATTATAATCGCAAGAGAAAGCAGCTATGCTCATTAGTCTAACCTGAGCTCTAGTCCCAAACCATGGTTTGTGACTGGAGTTCAGGCTACATTGGTCGTACATAGTTTATTTTTTTATTGGTCGATCTGTTTTATCAGGGAACGTCAATCTCGTCGTTTTAAGTTGTAGTAATGAGATAAAATTTATAGAGAAAAGTGTCCCAATTCCCTATGTTGAAAAACGTCACTTGCCAACAGGGCTACTTGTTTTCTCCAGTTCCAAAAACTAAACTTGGCGTCCAAGTAACATTAGCCTACGTGAATAGACCTCGATGTATTCTCGATGCACACACGTCACAATTTCAGTTAAAAAAATCCCAGGATTTTCAGGACAACATCGCATCTTCACTGATGTTCAAACTAATACCGACAAAAAACCGATGAAATCGACAAAACTGATGGTTTAATTCATTGCTTGTGTTTTTGCGGACGGAAAGAGAACGGATAACAATTGTGCATAGACCGAGCCAAACAAGCGAAGGTCTATATATTTAGGCTAAGTAACGTTAGTTCTTTCCTTCGTGCAGACAACAAAAAATTACCGTATTTTAGAAATAGTCCCTATCTAGTGGGAAAAAAACTGTTCAAAGTCCGCAGTATGGACGCTTAAACAACGATTTCAACTTTGAATAAATTTTTATCTAGTGAGTTTCTTATCAGAAAAGCTTTATTTTTTTATCTTCAGGTGACACAAAGTATAAATTACTGCACCTAAATAATCTTCCTGCTTCGAGATCAAAAGTTCAGAGAACATGGGGATTAACATGGGACGATCCTTATCCTAACCCAGGTAAATTTATAATTGAATGTTGTTACTTTTGCCCAGTGGGCAAAAGCTTATTCAAAATCCGCAGTGAAGACGCTAGAACAACGTTGATAACGTTGTTCTAGCGTCTTTACTGCTGACTTTGAACAATTTTTTTGCCCACCTGGGTGAAACCTCGTTCTCAGCTTCATTTTTGCTTTATGAAATGTTTCTAAAACATAAGCAAAGTAATATTGCTACAATGTGAGATACGTGGAACATGCATTGACTCAGCCAAAACTGGTACACTGGTTCTTCTCTCTTCGATATCAAAGAGATAAGAAGGGCTGGGAACGAGTTTGGACTCAACCTTCCGAGCACGCATTGAAATGAAAGCAAAAGTTATGTTAAATAGTGTGTCGAACATTTTATTGAGAGACTCTGCGAAAACGATTTAATTATGAATCATACAATTACAATAGAGCGCAGTAATAACTCGTTGAGTTGTAAAAATACAACAGATCAAACAGAACGTTATCCATTAGAACAACAGAGTAACGCTATCTTAACTCTAAGCCCATAGCTCTTAAAGGAACATAGTCACCTTTTTTGGTCAAAATTTCAAAATCTATGCACTTTAGTTCGTTGATGTTTCAAAAATATTGTACATCTTTAACGTCTCTGTTCCCACGAATTCTAAATGGAGCCATAATATTTGTTTGAAAGTGACGTCACCTGTCAATTTGCTCGAGCGAATTCACCTAGGGGAGATCCGCATTTATTCGTTCTAATTCCGGTTCAAAAGCTTTCGTTTATTCACTACTGCAGTCCGATTTACCGATTATCCCCGATTTTACCCGGTTTCCACAAAGGAAGTTTATGTCTAGTCTAACTTTTGAATACCAACGGACCCAAAGAATATCTAATTTTCTAGATCTAAATATACCGCATCCTTTTCTTTAGAATTGAATAAAGACTCAAAAGGTTATGGACGATCACAACTGGAGGGTAAGAACTAAAATCCAACCAATATTGTCTGTGTTTAGCGCTTAGCTATCATATATATGTTACTGCGGATAACACTAAAACCTTTTGGCATCAACCTTCATTTTTCTACAATTACAGTGGGAACTCGTGTAGTTTTCGAAAAATATCGTTTTTTTGTCTAGGCAATTACGATTGGTACTAAACTTATTGACGTCAATACTCATATTTTTGACGTAAGCACTAACGTTTGGACAGAAATACCAAAGTGGAAAATACCATTTATAATGGGAACAACATTTATCTTTAGGCGTAAAAGTGAGTCGAATATCAGAAGAAGAGTTTGATTGTAAGTGTATTGTTTATGAAAATAGAAAAATTTTATTATTACACCAGAGTGTATTCAGCTACAAAACTCTTCAAACTAGAGCATTGTTTCAGGCTAATCACAAATACACCAGTGCATTTCCGACTCCCCGTGTTCGTTTGTTTGTTTATTTCGCTCCAGGCTCAATGTGTTCTTATTTCTCAATCGAAAAAAAATCTTTAATTTGTTGAAATGCTGTTGTAAATTCTATAAAACCTTATTTTACCAACCTCGTTCCCAGGGCTTCTTTCCGCTTTCTTCTTCGCGCCGTCTCTCCCGTCAAAAAGCGAAAATAAGCCCTGGGAACGAGGTTGTTATTTTACGCTATTTAAAAGAAAATCCATCAACATTATGATTATAAATTGAAAGGTTCTTCTTTTCTTCTTTAAAAGTTTGAGACTAAAGATGATCTTAGGATGTTTCTTACAATTTCTGACCTAGAATATTCTTATAAACCAAGTTCTTAGCAACCTCGATCCCAGCGCTTCTTCTCTTTTTAACCGAAGCGTTTAACATAGCGTAGGAACATAGCATAGGAACGAGGTTGATTCTTAGCTATATAAAAATAACGTGTAGTCATGGTCCGGCGAAATATAACTCGATGCAACATCTTACTCTACAGGCACATAACGTAAAATCAACTTTGAAACGACGTCGCGACGTCATTGTTTCACTGGTGATCGGACGTCGTATGCCCACTGCATCTTCCTAGTGGAAGAAACCTTGTTCAAAGCCCGCAGTAAAAACGCCACAACAACGTTTTCTACCTTGTTCTAGCGTCGTTACTGCGGACTCTGAGCAAGTCTTTGCCCACTGGGTTGAGGCGTTCCCCAGCAGTCATTGAACATTGGATCAAAGTTAAAACAACGTCAAAAAAAAAGAAGCAAGCATCACAACGTTTTAACGTTCGTTGTTACGACATCTTGTGCTTTTGGTAGCTTCCAGTTGGCAAAGACTTGTTCAAAATCAGCAGTAAAAGCACTAGATTAACGTTGAAATCCAGAGTGCACTATAATTTATAGCGCTCTCTGTTGTAAACGTTGTTCTAGCGTCTTTGCTGAGGATTTTGACCAAGTTTTTAACTGTTTTTGATTTTTGACATATATCACTAGACTTTTTTTAGCTAGTCAAGTATAGCTACTGTAAATGCTCGAATAAGCGCCCCATCTTGAATAAGCGCACCCTTAGAGCGCTTATTCGAATTTATAGAGACAAAAGGGCGCTTTTTCGAACATGTTCTAGCGTCGTTACTGCTGACATTGAGCAAATTTTTACCCATTGGGCTGGTCTTAGTCTATTAAACCACTTTCCATTAAATTACTTTATAGCTGGTTTAATGGGTAGAGGACTTGGTGGCATGAAAGAAAGAGCTCAGAATGAAGATTTAATGGAAAATAAATTCACAGAGAAATTTGATGACGAAAGTGATGTGGATAGCGAAAATTCAAGGCGACGTATGTAAACGTCATCAGTTTAGACATTCATGACGTCACACAACAATTATATGACAACACACTTAGATTACATGTGACTTATAATTATGACTTTTAATTCTTATATAAATAAATATATCTGTACAACAATTTTATAAAGTAAAAAACTATTTTTCCAAATATTTTTCATTCTTATCACTTTTATTCAAGACATCGAAGCGACTGACAGTATGTAGCTATTACTTTATTTATTTTCTTTGAAAGTGTGACCATGACATATTTAAAGTTATATGGCTTTCTTTTTCTTATCACTTTTCATTCAACCATTGAGGAAACAAACTGACCGTATGTATTACTTTATTTACCTGTTCTCTTTAAAAGTGTGACCATGCCAACAAAATTATTTCCTCTTCTCTTGAAATGTGACTGTGAGAATTTTTAGGTCATTTGAATTCACAGCTCTATAGCTGTATTTTCTTACCACTTTCAAAGTATTTTATTACCACTTCCAAAGACATTGAAAAGACAAACTGAACGTATGTATTACTCTATTTACTTATTTCCTTTGAAAGTGTGACCATGACAACAATATTTTATTTTATTTTTGAAATATTAGAGTGCTGTATTCTCTTACCGACCAGTGGCAGTGTGTTGATAATTTTCACCTCAGTTATTTACATGGTTTTACGCACTCAGTATTTTCTTCTTACTCGAAATATATGCGGTCTAAGTATTTGATTTTATTCTTTAGGTATAAAACGTTTCATATTTTTCCCATCACACTATCATCACTATCATCATCATCGTAATAATTATAGAAGAAGAAGACCACAAACAAGTAAGTTTTTTTGTGAGAAAAAACTTGTTCAAAGTCCGCAGTAAAGACGCTAGATGCCGAACGACGTTGTTCTAACGTCTTTACTGCGGACTTTGAACAAGTTTTTACCCACTTTGTGATAACTCTTTCGACCTCCCGACTTTTTAAATTTTGTCATATAAATTGTCCATAAATATGAATATTTAAGGGGGTTTATATTATCAGAAATTATAAATTATTTGTTATCATTACCCCCTAAAAATATGAAAAATAACAACAACATGACTGTTAAAACATTGTAAATAGGGGTGACCGTCATAAAAGAGTTAGCTAACCATCAGTTTTTTGTTGTTGTTTTCTTTGTTTTCTTTTTTAAAACGGTATACCGTAATGCATCGATTAAGCGCCCGGGCGCTTATTTAATTTTCGAGCCACAAGGGGGGGGGGGGGGGTTATTCGAGGGGGCGCTTAATCGAGGGGGCGTTTAATCGAGGCATTATGGTATTCCAACTAACATTATTTCTGGACAAGAGGAAATTTGGTTACAGTATTCCTTGTCAAATTCACCATATGCTGACCAAATATTTCACTAACTCTTGCTAATTTTTACATAAATATTATTATTCATTTTTGTACATTTAAAACAAAAGAGCGTGCCGGGATTGCCTCCGTGCCAATTTAAAAAATTTAATAGTAAAGATTTGGAGAATTAAAAAAAAAAATTCCTTGTCCAATTCTGATGTGTTATTGGATAAGCTTTGCTCTTGTATATCTTTGCTCTCCTAGACTGAATAAAAACGTTAATAGTTTGTAGTTACTTCTTACTGGTAACATTTTAGAGTATGTTCACAATAATCTAGACTAAATATTATTTCTAATTTAAAGTTAATTTCTATCAAGCGGAAAATTCCGCGCGAAACACATATCACGTGACGCCACTTTCTACCTTTCGTTTGAATTTCGCATGGACATTTCTCGCCTAATGGAAATCAACCTTTAATTTTTACAACTGAATGTTGGTGTGTGTGCTTTACGTTTTTGTAAAAGTAATAATAATAGTAATAACAAGAATAAAAAAAATTCTGCGGTTTCACTATCGTCTACTTCTGGGACTATGCGTTTAATTGGTCGTGAGCCTCTTAGGCATAACAGCATTGATCGGGGAAGTGCGAAATTAATTTTAGTTTTTAACCATGACTGTACCAAACCGTGGTCAGATTTTCTCTTGAGAGATAACAATTCAACCAATCTAGCGTAAAACATAATTAATTTAATTAATCTTTAATTCCATCTAGATAACCAACACCCACCTCATGCTAATGCTGAATTCCCTCCTGCAAATCAAACCACACCTACTGAAACTCTTCCGGTGGTAGAAAATTCCACTGTTACTAAATATTCAGGAAATGAAAATTCAAACTTAAAGCAAGACACGAAAACAATAGAGTCGGAAGTTATTGCTGAATATAACAGTTCAAAAGCTTTCAAATCTCCAACAGAAAACACTACAATTACAGTTTACGAACCAGTTAAAAATTATACATCAGTTTATGTGAAAAATCCGGGGAATAACAGCGGTAGTAGCGATGGAAATGAAGGTAAGACATTACGAACAGAATACCATAGGCTATGAAAAACCAAACATCCTTGTAAAAATTTATGCAATTGTAACTACGATGAAAATTTTCTGAAATTTTTATTTCTTTGCTATGTTTGCAGGCACACGACGTCGGATCAACGTTGGGACAACGTGAAAATGACGTCGCGACGTTGTTTCGGCATTGTTCCGGCGTCGTATGCCGGCTGGGTTGGAATTTCATAACAAAACACCATTTTCTTATTTGAAGGTATTCACCAACGGCAATTCAAACAAACGGAAGAGGGTCGTACTTCTGGAGCACAAGGAGGAGACACGATATCAGGTAAAGAAACCAATCAATACGAATATCAACCGCAATATGGAAGCATCGCCGATGGAGAGTATGATAAAGTATATCCAGTGGGTCTTGATGGTTCTCCATTTCAATATGGTCAGCATAATCCACATCATAATGTAATTAATGCGCATGAGCATAGTCCATATAAAATGCATGCTCCACATGACGATTGTACGTAAACAAGTTTGTCAATATTTTGTTCTTTAACGCGGATCTCCACGAGGCGAATAATATACGGGAAAAACCTAAAGCTACGTTTACACACTACGAATAATCGGGTCGATTTTGGCTACGACTCTAAAAATCTGTAGAAAGAGTACAGATCTTTTCGAGTCGTAGCCGATTTTTCAAGATGGTAGCCAAAACCAGCCCGATTCATCGTAGCGCGTAAACGTAGCTTAAAGAAGTCCACTGGTAGAAATCGACGTCACACACGGTATGGCGTCAATTTCCATCGATGGAATGTCTTCTTTTGGCTTCCCGGCGAAATTTTCGCTTCGTGGAAATCAACCTTAACCCTATGTGTGTCAGTTCAAATGGCTATATCTTCGGAACCATAGACTACCAGGCAATCTACAAGAGCTGATTGGATTTCAAATTTACTGTATATTTAAAAAATGTCCTTGCTTTCCATTAATCAAAGTTTAAGTATAATTATCCTACCAAATTAAATTTGGTAAAATAGCATATATTCTGAATATCAGATTCATTCTTCAATCTTGAACCGCCTTGAAAGTCATTAGTATAGACTCTAGAACTTCTGCAGGTTTTTTCGACGTTAATTAGACGTTCGTACCAACAGGGTAACTTTTCTATGTCTTTATTCACTTTCATTAGATAAAAACCAGCATCCTGCGCATCCATTTGAAGAAAAAATGAAGAATCTGGTTAGTACGAATTATAATTTTTCAAATCCATTGTTAGATGCAAATAAAATCGAAATGAAGAGGACTCAACTATTAAAAGGTATATTCTGGTGTTTTTTAAGCCTCTGTGAATGAGAGTGTTATTTATTCGTTTGAGCTATTTCATAATTAATATATTCTAAGAACGTTGTTCTAACGTTATTTTTCTGACTTTGAACAGGTTTTTGCCGGCTGGGAGGGTAGAGTAGTTATAAAGTCTGAAGCTACCCAGTATGCATACTTGTTCAAAGTCCGCATTAAAGACACTACAATCATGCTCAGAAATATTTGAGACAAAGCGAAATTTGGGCAAAAATTCGGAATTTCTAAGAGCCTGGGTACTAGGCTGCTAGAAACAACAGAATTTGTTTCTAAGATAAATTTTTGAGATGAATCTCTTGGGTATTCCCAAGGTCATTTTAATTAGTTATGTTTTACTCGGGGTTTGTATTTTACGTCATAATTCGTAAAATGTCTCAAAAATTACGCCCATGATTGTCGAACAACGCCTCTTACGTTTATCTATTATCTTTTCTACTCAATTTGAACAAGTTTTTGCCTCCACAGTGATTATATCAACCACTGTTAATTAGGTAGCCTTTTCATGGACCCCTAAATGAATTTTGAACCTACAATCCTGGCCAAATATACTGTGGACAAGGTGAAATTTGTGCAAAAATTCCGAATTTCAAATTAGGCAAATAGCCTTAAATTTCGATTAGCAAGACGAACTGCACGGAAATTCGCTTTTGTGCAAAGAGCCTGGGTATTAGGCTGCTAGAAGCAACAAAATTTGTCGAGTTGGCAAAAAATCCTAAGATCCTAAGTTCCTAAGTCTTAAGTCTACTCGGATAAACCCTTGAGATAAACCTCAAGGGACGTCTAGTGGTCATTTTCACTTGCGTTTTGCATATGGTGTGTATTACCAGTCAAAATTTGAAAAAAATCTCTATATTAATGTCTAAGATCGTATGCTTACAGGTGGATAAATATTTCTCTTTTCCTAGAGAGATTCAAATTTTAGATGGTGAAGCATATGAACTAACAAAACAAACATTCTAAAACATCTCCGTTCCCATGTGGTCATGTGAGATTGGGACGTCAGTACTGAGTTTCAATTCGCAAGATTGATGGTTAAAGGATGTTTAAAAGGAATTTACATTAATATTAAGAGTTTTGATCGGGACCTTGTCTCATATCTCATTCAAATGGACAAAAAATTGTTCAAAGTCCACAGTAAAAACGCTAAAACAATGGACTTTGAACAAGTTTTTACCCACTGGGTTTCTTATCAACATCAGATCAACTTGTATTAGCTTTGGTGGCAACCTGTAATACTTTATTTTCTACTAGAACCGAAAAAGACAATTGGGAAACTTTGCAAAATACAATGTTTACTTTAAGTGAACCTCTTATGGAAACTCCACAAAAATGGTCTATTATTCATTCAATACTGGCATGTGTGAAAGGCGGAAGTAAGAAAACACCAAGAGACGTTATGAAGGAAGTAAAACAAGAAATTTCAGAACATAAAGATTTTTATTCAACAATGTTACCTTGTATTGATCAATTCCTGAACGAATTTAAGAAAGTGGTTGATATGAATGGACATGTGATTGCTGTAGCATTATCAAATGTTTTTAAAATTAATATAATGATCTTAAACATCAATAATCAACAGTTATATTATCTTCCACAGGAATCAAGTTTTATATCACCAAGTCGTGTGAAACAATCTAGAGGAAGAATAGAGTTAACAGTTAACGACGATGGACATTTCTTCCCATTGCTAAATTTAAAAGGTAATAAATAAATAAATAAATACTCAGCCATTTCTTATATAGTAAGGTACTTTATTGTTAATACCTCCACAAGTGATACTGGTTGAGGTATACAGTTTTCCAATAATATAAGTTACATCTTTAAAGAAGGAAAAATATTTTCAAAAATTGTACCTGTTGCTAGTTCCAGACCCCTGTATATTTTCGCTGACAATTACATTACTACAGCAACTGATAATCAAATATATATAAAAGTATTATTTTCGTATTTGTGACATTAATAGAGATGGTGTCCATAAGTTCGAACACTCAGCACTAACCAGCGACACTGGAAATACTGGAATACTCGAATGCTACTAGGGGGATTTGGATTGTACTGGAAAAATACTTGAAAATCAGAATTTCTCAAACCTTGCTGTGTTAAATTTCTTAATAAACATTTTGACAAAAAATAGCGAAATCCGAAATTGGCGTCCATTTTCTTTTAACATTTTTTATAGAAATGAAACCTTTATATTGGAAACTGTAATTTTATTTTGAAATGAAACCTGCTGACTAATAATCACTGTATCACTGTAATCGGAAACGCAAAGAGACCTGGAACTGGACCTGGAATTACCCTCTGTTCTTTTTTGAAAAATGCAAAATATTCCAAAAGATGTCAATTATGATAACCTGAGCAACTGAATGTTTTTATACTACAACCGACATTACCTTATAAGGAATACTAAACTATGATGTCATATTTACGCATAAATTAAATCAGTTTCTTAAAAACAGTTAAAAATGTATTAACAACCATTAAGAAATTTACGTTATTTTTCAAGCTCTTTAATACGAGGGCAATTTTTACGTCAGGTTTCCTTCGACATTTTCATGCAATTACCTCATTAACCATAAATTGGATCAAATCAAACCACTTTTTGGGACAGCAAAGCTTGATTGGATTTTTTGAAAAGAAAAAGTACATAAAATAAATGAGGCAGGTATAAATCAGTCAATTTGGGCGTTCTGCATACCTTAAAAAAGGCGTTATCTCAATATCTAGACATGTCAATTTGACAAGAAACATCGTTATGTTCATCTTCACTGAGAGAACATTTAAATGTTCAATACTATCTCTAATTTCCTATTCAACCATCCTAGTTTCCACATTCTATCTGCTATTTAATTTCGCTGGGACACTTACTTTCGTGGCTACAAAAAAGTGCATGTCTCATTTTGCATATTAACTTTTATGGCTGAGCTCTTAAAACTAGAATTTGTGTGAATCAATAGATAAATAAATAATTAACTTTTTGTTTGCTTTTTTTATATCAAGTCTTTTCAAAAGCCATCATTTTTAGAGAGGTCGATTTTTTGCTTATCATAGACTTTTCGTTAAACTTTCGGAATCCATGAACATTAATGCTATTAAGGTCACATACCTAAAATAAAACCAAAACCACATCCCTTTCACATCCCCACATACGAACGAAAAGGGAAGAAGCAAATATACTAATACTTTTTAACTTCTCTTTATAGATATTTGTTGCATACTCCAAAAACTACTTTTTCCTATTTTTGCTTTAGAGATACAAAAACCATCACATAAAGTTGCGTCGAAAAAAAGTATACACATGTTTCGTACACATGAGAAATGCTGTATCCTTGAGATACAAAATTGGTCAACAAGTGATAAGATCACAAACATAACTTTAACCGATGTACAGAGTGGCGTAGTCAAAAGATTAGATTTGGATACAGATGTCAAAAGAGATGTACGTGCTGGCAATTTGTATTTTCTTTTGAAAGATCTTGATGATGATTTAAAGTACGAATGCAAAATTGATATACTCAACGAAGATGGACATGTAGACGAATTACGATTAAAAGAATTTTCGATAAAAGGTAAGTTCTGATATGTTTACTTGTTTCATCGTAAAGTATAGTAGATATTTTACTGGCACGAATATTTACAATATTTTTGTATTAATTAATATCTCAGCTTATTAACAAAGTTCATCATATTTCCCCACTTTTTACCCAACTGTTGTTATGTTATATTCACTATTGACACTTAATCAATGTTAATACTGTCTATTTTGTTCATTGGTAACATTTACTTCATTTTAAGTACCCTTGCTATAATTCATAAATTTAATAATGACTCACACTTATTCTGCATTTGGTCTTATGTCTTGTTTAAAGATTTACTAAGGTATGAAAAACAGTTGCATGTCCATAGTCATGCCCATAGCCTTATGATTATTACTTCTCTTTCGAATGGCAAATTAACTGGAAATGTCCAATATACTTTGCTATGTTAATGTTATTTTCAAGTTGATTCAATTCTGAGATAAGAAGTAAAATATTTCTGTTGATGTTGCTCTGTTGCTTTATATACAATCGTGGACAAAGATACAGTAGACCAAGTAAAAGTTTTGCAAAAAGTCGGAATTTCAACAAATTTGTTCCAAATGCCAATTTACTAGGCTGCTGCGAACAACAGAGTTCATAGAGTTTGCAAAACGTTCTAAGATCCTAAGTCTTAAGTCAACTCGATAAATATATGAGATAAACCTCTTCTCCATGGATTTCTTGTGGTCGTTTTCCACATTTTTGTTTTACCTGTGGTGTGTATTGTTCTCTTATTTTGTGTCCAAGATTGTCTGGAAAAACAGTTTGAAACCATTGATTTGGAACCATTGATTTTTACATTTATTATAAAAATCATATTTTTCTGGACAAATGACGGAACGATCTAGATTTTTCAAGTCTAACTTGTAAAACGACTTGGAATTAGCGAGAAAAAAATATATTTTTAAAATTGTCGTGCAACCCTCGGATTTCACAAAATGCACTTAAGTGAAACTTTTGCTAAAAGTTGGAAGTTTAACTCAGAGAAAAAGTCTAGAAATTTGATTAGCAAAATGAGCAGCATGAAGGAAATTCGAATTTGTTCTAAAAGCCTAAGTACTACGCTGCTGGGAACAACAGAATTCGCCAAGTTTGCGAACAGTTCTAAGAACCTAAGTAAGTTTTAGGTCTAGTAATTTTCTCCATTTTTATTTTATTTGTGGCATGTATTGTCCATTGAAATTTGTAAAATCTGTTATTCCATGTCCAGGATTGTAGGAAAAATTCTAATCATAAATGAGAAAAGTATACGCAATTATAATTATGTTTTAACAATTTAGATCAAGTTTCACACATCATACAATCCCCACACATGACAATTTCGTCTCATGACCAACATGGCTCATTGTTAAAATGGATAAAACAAGGAAAGGATTTCAAATCAGACATCAGTTATTCGTTTGAACATAATGATAAAACTGTTCCTGTGAATGATTGGTTAGAAAACTGTGAAAAATATGTCGAAACGAATCTTACAAAAAACAATTATGATTATTTACAAGAATGGATGATCTTTCCTCCAATTTACATGGATGTCAATAGAAACAAGACTAAAGAAATCGCTCAAATGCTTAAAGAAGTGTTACCTACAACTTGTAATTCAACTAGTAATAAGGGAGGATTAATCTTAGTCGATTATGACAGCAGGAAACATTCCGATATAGTTTGCAATTTGGATTCACTTACTAATCGTCGTAAATTTGACAATCGTATTACCATATTCCACAAAGAGTTGAATGCCATTGTGAATATTCGAGTTACGGAAAGTGATCATTTGAAAGCCATACCAACAGAAATGCACAACTGTGTTGAAGACTCAAAAGATATGATTACAATAATGGACTTTTTGATGACTAATACTCACACAAAAGATTCAAAGATACAAATTCATAATATGGTATGCGCAACAAATATAGACAGTGATAGTCTTAACGATGGAATAGATCAAGTTAAATATTTATGCCCTCGATGCATTCCTAATGTACTAACAAAAGAACATCTGATTTCTAAGGAAAAATTTGGGAGTTGGATAAAGGAAGAATTGAGACCGGTTCTATTGAATGAACCTGAGTGCAATTTGCAGAAATATCAAAAAGGTTTCCGAAACTTTATTGGTCAAGCAACATGCTTCATGGCGAATACTTCAATACAAATTGTATCATGCTCTGGTTATATGCATCAGCATAATGCTACAATCCAACTAAATGATGACCAAGTTAATGTTGTTGTAAATCCTATGAAACACAAGCTCATTAAAGGAGGGTTTGGTGTAGGAAAAACAATCATAGGTATCTTACATCTGCAATTCTTAGCTAGGATTGCCATGGAAAGTACTAAACTCTTCTACATATCGTTTGATCCGTTTAGTATTCTCGATAGCTATGTAAGTAAACATATTGAATCTTTGCAGCTGCAATGCCTAAAGGATGATTTCGTTAACATAGAAGTATCAAACATTTCAGAAATGGCTAAAAACATGGGAGTTTATAAGCTTCCATCAGTGTCTAATATATTGGAATATGTTCAGAATGTACAAAAGGAAACCAAAAGAACTTGTCATATCATAATGGATGAAGTAAATGGAGATCTGATGAATCAACTTGAAGTAGAGCAGGTCAACAAACAGCTAGGCAGTATGAAAAAAAGCTATATAACAATAATATTGCAACCATGTGAAAAATATAGAACAAGAACTGAAGCAAATAGGACAACACTTTTGAGTTCCTTTCACTATAAGGACTTAACTATGGTACCATTTACTTTATCAAAATGCATGCGAAACAGTGTTCGAATACATAAATTAGTTGAATCAGCCCAAGCAACTATTACTGCAGAGCCAAGTTTACATGTTCAACAAGAGCGCAGAGGGGATTTAGGAGCAAATCTATTCCAACGTACATATGAAGAAGGTGAATACAATCAAGGTAATGCTGAAATAAAAACATCGAAAATACAAGATGTTGGAACCTACAATGCATCAAATGAAGTGAGACAACTTACTGAATACCAAGAGTATATAGAAAATTTGACGGATGTTAACACAACCCTCTTGGTAAAACCTGATAAGGACCTTGATACAAGGCATAATTTGTTAGATGAAGGAAAGTTAACAAAATCTTCCACATATACGACTACCACAATAGAGTTTACACAAGCAAAGGAAATTGGACATAAGGAAGAAGGAACGTGGCCTAGAATATGTTACCTGCCATCTACCAAAGGAATAAAGTCAGAATTTATAGATCAGAAGTTAGAACGGAACCAGTTATTGATCTTACAACTCATGATTTGTTTGATGGATGTAATTGTTGATTGTGGTGATGTAATCATTTGCAATAACAGTTTTGAGATTACCGTTTTCAAATATGCTTTGTCGATTATTTCGACAACTTCTATCCTTGTATTTGCCCCGTATATTCAAAACCAGGAGATGCCAGATGAGCGAAAGAAAAAAGAAGTTTTGGCCTGTTTGGAAAAACGGAACAAAATAATATTGACTGATAAGCATAGTTTTTGTGGAATGCAATGCACACGTTTAATTATGCCAATTCAATTTCAGGAAATACATGAACGCCAAGTTCTAGTTGAAAACATTTCCCGAGCAACTACCACAATAATTTTTATCGTAATGAATAAAAATTCTACAAAGAAGTCTACCTTTGGTAGAGTTGTCAAGCAATGGGAAAAAGAGAAGCTAGTTCAAAGTTCCAAAGCAAAAATCGATAAAGAAAAGTTACCTGATTTAGTCAAACAGCTACCTACTTCAAACGATATAGCACAAGAACTTTCAATAGATAGGTAAGATTTTCATTAATGTACACGGAAATGCTTTCTGTAGAATTCCATTAAAAAGGTAAATAAGAACTGTTTAATTTTGCCCTAGATAATATGTTACCCTCATTAGTTGACCAAAGTATTTGAATGGAATTGTATCGAAAGCCTCCAAGCATCATGTTAGTGCCATCAGTAAAGGGCTTATTTTAAAAACCTTAGGAGGAATCCTTTCAAGAGCATCAATTAGCGAAATTATATCCGTGCCAAAATTAAGTTGTGTAGTTTGCAAGGTAGGCTTTCTTATAAGAAAGTTGTTGTTTTGATGCAGAAAGTCTTATTTCTTCCTACAAAATTTATAATTTTGAATCAAAAAAATGCCTTATCAGCAAAAATAAATCCACGCTCTTTTTCATTCATGCAAAATGTCAAATAACAAAAGCTGTTATGCTAAAAGCAACGGATCATGTACAATTCTCTAACGCTTAGCTTTAAATAAGCCGAGGGAACGTTTATACGGAAGGTCTCCATTCAAAAAGGAAGAGATCACTAATAGACTTTTCCGATGTTTTTTTCAAATTGATATTATGAGATAGCTTTGGCTGTAGGAAGTTATTGACATATAAATTATTACGATAATAAATAATATGCAGGTGCCAATCATTTTCCAAGCAGTAATAGTCATTCGACAAATGATTTCAACTATTTCAGCTGTAGTTCGGAGGTAGAAAGTCACTTTTCCCTATTTGGTCTATAAGGTACTGCCTGGCTTCATATAAAAGTCGCTGACTTTATAATTCCGTCTCAATTCTTTTGAATTATGTCATATATTGTATAGTGCACACTCTACCGCAGATGTTTTAGATTTTTTGACACACGTAATACTCACTTTGATGTCATGCCGGATTATTTGAAATTTTGGAAATTTTGCCGACTTTGGCGAATTATTCAACGTTAATTCGCGCCGTTATTTGTTGCGCGGTCGGGGACTGGATCGAAGTAAGTGTACACAATTTTCGAACTTTTGTGGACGGGTTTTATAAACAATCAGAAAAGTTTAATATTCTGAAAGGAAATACTTGTTTGGTTTATGTTTGGTTGTTACTTGTGGTTATTAAAATCATGGGTCCATCTCAGTGTGCGTTTGTGAAATGTTACAATACCAAACGAAAACTTGATAAATGAGTGTGATGTCCAATCCAGGTACAACAAGAGAAGTTTGTATGTGTCTACCACCAATTAGATTGTTTTTCTTTTCTGGTCCCAATCTATACCAAAATCGACGAGAAAAATGAATTCACTTGATGCGACGAACAACGGAAAATAGTACCAAATGGGTACCTAAACCAGGTGATCCAGTTTGTTCTCTACATTTTGTTAATAACGAAGCATCTTGATCCTTTTCCTCATCTTGGTTATGATTTAGTTCAACCTCAATCTAGAAGAACACTATCTCGTCAGCCACTTCTCAACATCAAGAAAAGGAAACTATTTTGTGATGAAAATAATGAGGCAGTTCCCATGTTAGTTGAACCTGGTTACAGTTCTTCAACATCGCCATCAGCACTGAATTTAAACCTCCTTCTTTATCATCTTTCATATTCACTCCTGGATAGTTAGAGCACAGTTATTGTCTAACTTCTGTTAAAAATAATCTTTAGCTTGTAAGATAAAGGTAATCTTATCAAATTATTAACCAAAAAATGTCTTTGCTACCTATCACTTGAAGTAAAAGCCTTAAAAAGAAACAGACTTCTGAGCCGTGACAACACCACACGTTTACTTGGAGAAAGATTAAAACCGTCCAGGAAATAAAGTTTTATACCTGGTATTACAACAGTTGTTGATTTCTATGACATATTCTCCTTGATAGAACCCAGTCTACCAAAGGTTAAATACTTGAGAGGTATCAAAAGGTCCATTATATCTACAAAAGCTCGAAAAACATTCTTCAAACTTAAGAAATAATCAATCAAGGATGAATTTTTGTTAACTCTGATGAGGTTAAAGTTGGGACTTTTAAATGAAGAGTCGGCTGGAGTCCACACAAGAAAATAACACAACTTGCAACCAGTTACTCCCATTTGCATTTGACATTTTGTGAAATATTTGTCACTTTCCTTCAGCGCTAATTTTATGAGATGGATTATTAAGTCTTTCTGATGGACGACAATCACTTTTTAAAAAACAAAACAATGAAGATTCATGGCAGAGATATTACCAAGCTAGCTATATGTTTTGGAATTCCTGTAGTCATTCAAATCTGAGCTACTAAGTTCACTTGGGTTAAAGGTTAAATAATTAAAAATGGTATGTATGTTAAACATGGCCACAAAGAAATACCATCATCTTCACCAAGCCAACCTGAATAAAAGCCTTGCTTGATATTCATTCAGGATGTCTGATTCGATTTGAACAGCAGTCTTGACAAGGAGCACATCCTGCTTTTCTTCCAGAAACTTTTAATCCACGAAGTCTCAAAAACATTTTTAATTCGTCCACTGACTTCTTGTTAACCATTTCAAAATCCATGACGAAGAAATTATTCCGAATAACAGTTTTGCAGTCAAAAGCTTCTAACCGTTTGGAGCGCCAAACTTTTTTGGGGCACTAACTTTCGTGTAGACCCCTCAAAAACAGCGAGGTCCCGCTATGTCGGATTGGCGTATTGTACCGTTGGCATACAAAGTTTCATGCCTATATGTGCTCCCAATTCTGAGAGCTCCCGCCGAATTAACCTCTCAAAAACTCAACATAGATAGGGTTAAAGCAAAATTGAGGAACTTTATCATTGATGTTTCACTACATACAAATCTATAACCTGTTTTTCCTTGCTTATTTATAAGCCACATTTTGTCATAAAAAATTGATGTCATGATTTATTTTTATAGAGCGCAAACTGATCTACTAAATAGAATTCAGCATATTGGATATGATTGTAAGTAACCTTCGCATTTATTTTCCTGTCACTTTCTAAATGAAAAGATAAGTAAACGTAAAGGTTGATTTCCACTAAGCAAAACAATTCTGTTCAAAATAAAAAGGAAGCCATTTCAATGGTAAAAATTGACATTACGTGAAATTCCTAACATATTTTAAAATAACACGAATTTAAATCTTTCGTAACATCTTTACGAGTGCTTTACGAGGATTAATTTTCATGGGGATTTTAATTTTTGCTGGTTGGAAAAACAGCAAAATGTAACCAATTTGCGGGGATTTATTTTCTCACAGTTCTGCCGTTCTGCCGTTCCTAAAAATTTTGCTGCGGTTAATTTTTTGCACCCAATGCCAACTTGGAAATTTTCGAGGAATTATTTTTCGCAGGAATTCTAGAAGATATCTTTAATTATCATAAGCGTAAATTATAGATGGACATGATGAGGCAGTAATTATTGAATGATGAAGAATCTATTTCCAAATAACTCTATCATATATAATAATACATGTTTTTTTATTTTTGTAGTGAAAGCTCGAAAGTTTGAAAATTAGTCCATGAATTCAGGCAAATATTTTGCTGGGATATATTTTTGTGGTTGAGCGTTCTAGGAATATTTCGCTGCGACTAATTTTTGCGAATTGCCGCAAACCTCTGCGAACACTCCCCATCAAATTCCATTGCATACCAATTTTTTTTAAGAAAGAAGCACTTTTAATTTTCGGTCGAACTTCGCCAAACATTTCATCAAAATAGTTATTTTTTGTTTGAATTTTGAAAAAATTGATAACCGATTTGAAATCTCAATTTGGTCACATGCCAATTTTCCTCAAAGACAAAGTCCGAATTTTGAAACATTAATTTCAGATGGAACCAGAACCATCAAATTTGGTCACATAACAATTTTTATCAAAGCGAAACACTTCAAATTTTTGGTCTAAATTGGCCCACAGAGGGTGTTTTATTGAATTGAATGATATCTTGAATTCGAAATTGAAAAGAAGTGTTCTGCATTTTATTAGGCTGTTATCTTTGCTGTTGCTCATTTTAGCCAATTTGGATTCTTACAAAAATCATAGCAGTAATTATTAAAGGTTAAAAACCTCAGCAATTGTCGCGAATAATATCAATCAAATAAGCGTGGAACAACAGAAGATTTCGTGTTTTGAAATGAAGAGACTAAACCAACATTTTGTGTCATCTTAGTGCAAATGAATATCCGCTTATTTATCAGTGACGTTTTGGGCACACCTGAGCCTTCATTTAGAAGTATGAAAATAGTAAAAGTTATCTGTCTCCCTATTCGATGCTTTATTTGAACAATACAGATTAAATTCTTGTCTTTTTCTTGTTTGTATAATTCATGTATGTAAGAACATAGGACCCCTTTCGAAAAGTCCCACAACCAAAACCCATTTTGACATCAGGCTGCATATACACCCTCCCCCTTACGATACTATATAACATCGAAGATAGACTATTAAATAGTCTTTCGCAGGCATTCGGGAATAGTGATGCAAAGGGAATAGTGACAAGTGAGTGCGAAGTACGCATGAGCACGCAGTGCGAAAGACTATAACATTTCGCACTTCTTCTTGATCTTTAATCAGACCTGCAGAATAAATTAGACACTTTAAATTTACTCAAATTGACAGGGGTGTTGCATTTTCTATATAAACAAACTTTCCTTCGTATTTATTTTAACACCTAAAGTATATTCACATGATTGATTTTGTAATTATACGGCATTGTGATTAGAGCCAATAGAAATCGTCATTATTGTTCTTACACAATAGGTTTCAAAAATCTTAAAGCGTGCAAATAAATAATATGTTCAAAAATAACGTACTGAAAAAACATCAACACAAACCATTTTTAAAATATAATAGGAATATTTTTAAAATTTTGATAATGCTTCCACGCTGGTTTTACTTCGTTTTATGTAACAAAAATTAAGAATGCTTAATTACACTCCGAGCCAGTCCACACAAGGGTAAACACGAATAAAATAAACATCGTGATTATATTATGGCAGCGCATCAAAATAATTAAAACAGTAAACTTTACAGAAAATAGAGTCGTATGTATATAAAATAAACTGTATGGGTCCATCGTTACGTTTTTCTATATTTGTTATGAGTCCGCAGCTTCTCTTCCTGACGATTTGCAAGGCAAGGTAGACCAGTTCAGCCAAGTGTTTACATGCTCCCCCAAGGATATTATCATAGTTGACCGCGAAACCATGCGGATTGATAACGATTAGAGTATACAACACACAAAACGCTTTGCATTTTTCAGTTTTTATTCCAGACTTTGGAAGAGACAAAGTTCCTAAGAGAAGAAAAATACCATCACAAAATGAAAGGGAAAACACGAGGGTTTTTTTTACCTCTTCTAGATAAACTAACAAAACGAACGAGTAAATAAAACGAGATCAACACAAATACCATATTGTAACGAAAGTAATAACTACATCATACCTTTAAGCAACAATATCTTGCCACAGTATTTTAAATCATAGTAGTTCTATTTAATTTAAGTTTCTTGTTTTAAACTTCCTTGTGTACGTTCATCGCTTCTATTTTTACTACGGTACCAAGATTTCAATGAAAATCTTGTAATCAAGATCTTGACTAAAAGGTGCTAGAGCGTAGGTGAAGCGGTCACGTGACTTTGTCCGAGTTTGCCAAGTCCATGTTTTGCCTCGAGATTGCCGCCGTAAATTTAGCCCGGTTCACATTACCCCATAAATAAGGTTCGGTTTACATGGGCTGCAAGTCTAATGTAGCGTGAAAACGACTATTCTACCGCATTTAATCAATTTAATGTTGCACTTTATACAGCCGCACTTAATCAAAACGCACTTGTATTAAGTTAAACACGACGTAAGATCGGCTGCATATCCCACTCTAAGAATTTCCACCAGCACCGTAATCTGAAAGCCAAACTGCTACCAGCACCGCAATGGGTTTTTATTTAGTATTCTCTTGAAGTCCTATTGGCTCTTTAATAGCGTGAAGGAGAGAGCGCTAGACTTAGCCTCTTCCAGAGAGACTCTCACCACACTAAAGTGTAATGTGGAACAGGCTAGCTAAACTGAAATGGTTGTATAAACAACTTTATGACAAGTCTGGTACGCATTGAAAGCGAGATTGTTCACGCAAAGATGTGATGCGTCTAGTAATAGTTTAACAACCCAAATACTTACCAATTTCCTGAATATAAGTAACTGCAGAAAATAACGAAATTTTATTGTTCCTAATATTTGGAATCTTGTTATTTTATAAATATTGCATCTTAAAGATCATAAAGATACTCGTAACATTAAAAAATTCAAAATTTAAAAAAATACATAAATTCAAAAAATACATAAACTTTATTTCACTTTTTTCCTTTACAACCTACTTAAAATGTTGAGTTGCTGTCATTGAATTATATTGCTTTTTGAAAATATGTCACAAACTTGTCTTCAAATCATTCACCGCAGGTGCTCTTGTTGCTAGATGACGCTTTAATTATTTCTGAGACGTGTATTGAAGTTTGAAAATATGCCAGCATTGTTATTGTTACTAATGAGTTATTTCAATATTTTGATATTCGTCCGAAAATAAATGAACATGCGGCCATACGTATTTCTGCTGTTTGTCGAAAAGGGTTGTGTTTATCACAATAGACAAATTCAAACTAGTCAGATCCACGCGTGAACAAGCTTGCTTTCTGGTACATCAAACCTTCATGGATTAGTTTAGTGATTAAAAACGCGAAATCATAGAAAAGTCTGTCGTTATCGTAGAGTATCATCATTTAAAAGGTTGAAAACTTTACAAGTGAAGAAAAAATGGAAAGCATCCGCGGTGGAGCGCCACATGAAACTTTAAAATTTTAAAACTTTAAAAAGGTGCAGTAGCCTAATCTCTGCGGAGAAGAAACGTCTAAATGGATCTACCATCTATAAACCATTCCTTGCATCGAACTTGCCGCGCCTACACGATTATTTTTATATTAGAAACTTTACATTTGAGTGAGAACTGGAGTTTCTTATTTTTTACTAAAATTTTGGAACTCAAGTTTCTTATTTGTTTCTTAAATTATCAAAATATCCTGTTTTTCGGAAAAGAATCTTTTGGCTCCATATATGCCACTTTTTAAAAATATAATATTATTTTTCAGGACATCCAAGCAATTTGAAAGAAATAAGTAACAACATTGACAAAAACCTAGGAATAAGACCAATGTGTAGAGGAAGTGCCGCGTCGGATTGTGGGCAAGATCATCAGGCACCATTGTAATGATGAAATACGATAAGCCGCGGGCCCACGTCAAACTTGTGCCAGACACGGGACCGGTGCTGGAGCAGCAATTCATGCAATGAGACAAGTGTATAAAAATGATTTATCAGACGCAATTTAACTCATTGGTGCTTCGAACGCATTTAACAGAATGAATAGAGTCATAGGTCTCCATAATGTACAAATTACGTGTCCACCTATCGCAATGTACCTGATCACCACCTATCGAAACCCCGCGCGATTATTAGCAAAGTTAATAACGAACCTTAGGCTCCCCACACCAAGCGTATCACAAGTATGACTAGCAGATGATGCTGCAGCAGCTGGAAAAATCAAACAGCTCAATCAATGGTATAAACATCTTTCAACAAAAAGAAGTAAAACAGGTTATTTTCTAATTCATTCGTCAACCGAAAATAACCTTATTTGCAAAGATAAAGCACAAACAACAAATAATTTTCCAAAATATATTTATTCATGTAAAAAGGGTTAATTTTTTTCCGTGAACTTAGTAATAAATTTATTATGAATATATATACATTATAATAACAATAAAATATATTATAAAAGGTGTTAAAATATTTGGCACAAAAAAGAAACAAAAAAGAACAAAGAGACTGAATAAAAATCTTGTGCAAAATATTGCTACAAACTATGGAAAAACTACTTCGAGAACATTTTGGAAAAGAACACTTGTAAAAAAATAATAATAAAAAAAAAATAATAAAAAAAACATAAATAAATAAATAAACTAAGAATCGTATTTTGATGCGTCAAAAGCTATATCAAAGTCGTCAATCTCTTTGATTACATGATGGGAGCGACTTCCTCTGATGCACATCAAACACGAGAGGAGTATCAAGAAGGATAATTTACATCGAATGATGGAAAGAATCTTTTCATAACACTCCTCTGTTTTAATGGCAATCTTTTCAGCAATGTGTTTATGGAACATTGAGTACCGATACCACCGCTGAGGGAGAAAACAAATGGGGTAAAAGTACCGTGCTCAACGTTCATAATACGTCTGTTATACTGTCGCTTCTTTTCATTTTCGTGTTTTTTCATAATGTTTTCTATTGTCATGTGAGCTTGAGAACGACTGTGATTCGTACATCATAATACGAGTTTTGACCATTTCACCAAACGCCTCTTGCTCTTATGTCTAGTCTTGCTTCGTCGCTAATAAGGCCTTCAATTCGTTCATCATGCACTAGTTGCAATCGAGGTTCTGTTTCTACATCAGAACATACTTTTTTTAACAAGCTTGCCCCGAAATCGCGTATGTTATTGTGGCGAATTATGACAAAACCACTTTTCTTGCAATTTAAAGCATGTAAAAAGGGTTAATTGTAAAATCGGAATAATTAGCAAGGGAAGCGAGTACTTACACTAGAGAATCGGAAATATTGGCAAGAGAAGCGAGGAATTACACTCAGAGAGCTATAACGTAAAATCGATGATAATTGCGAAATCGGAACTTAAAAAGCCGTATCGCGCTCACCCATCTCGCTTTCCGTTTCTGCTACGAAGAACGCATGAAAGGCTAGCGAGGACTGTGTTTGGTGATAGTGTTTATACTACAATCAAAGGTAAGCGACATTTGGGGGCAGTAATTGGGTCCAAAAATAATAAAAGAGAGTGCTGTGATAAAATCGTTCAAAATTGAGTTAAAAACCAACTCAAAATCCTTTGCGAAATCTCTGAAACACAAACTTAGGCTGGGTACACCACTGTTATCAAAGGATTGCGTTTAAAATTCACGTATTTCATGAGAACAATTTCTCAAACCCGTTGATGAAATATTATACAAGACATTTGTACCAATATTCATTGACACTCCACTAGAAAACTCATTAGAGAAGATTATGCCTCTAGCACGAACAAATGGAGGTTTGGACATACCAAATTTAACAATAGAGGCAAATTATCAAGACGAGTCCTCTAGACTAGTCACAAGCATTCATGTCGAGTCTATTATGGAACAGACAATGATAATGAATTAATCAGAAGGAAACACACAAACCGACTTTATTACAGCTAATGTTAATAATAACTAGAATCCGCTTTGCGTCCTAACGATTTCTGCTGTTTCAAAGATTAAATAAAGCCTAGCTACCAACATTACCCCCAAAGGATATTTGAGTGGGCCACATAAAGTATGCTACGCTAGTGCCCAAATGCAGAACACACACACTTATTACAATTTTGGCGACACAGGTCAATTCCGTAGGATTCGTTCTCACCAGCTGAAAAAAAATTGCAAAACTTATCACAGTTATTTTGGAAACAACATCACCCGGGATGTCGAGTAATCCTTGAGTAATCTAGTGAAAAAAACGTGCTCAAAGTCAACGGTAATGATGCTGAAACGTTGCTGTAGCTTCTTTACTGCATACTTTGAAATATAGTTTCTGTCCATTGGAAAGAGTAATGCTACAATACCACTACAAAATGCTTCTCTCCCCCTTTTGTCACCAGACCATTATGATCGACTTTCCCTAATACGAAACAGTGGTATAATGGTTTTTAGGTGCATGGGGTATTTTGGAAAATAAGCATTAAAATAAAAAACTAAGTATATATACTGATAGATCAGGTGAAAGTACTTGTTAAATCTTGCAGAAAATATATAAAACGGTTGCCATGGTTACCATTCAAGATGGTCGACAAAGTGAAATATGTGTCATGCCTTGGCCAAATTATCTCATGAATCAGAAATAGTTAGACACCCAAATTTTCACAGATGAATTATAAGCATATGGAACTGTGATTTTGACTAAAGTTTTTCTCCCTAGATTAATACTTTATTAGATGGAGGAATTTAAAAATGGCAGAAATAAGAACATCATTTTTCACATCTTTGTATTAGCATAAAACTGGATCTGAATGTGGCACAGTTACAATTATAGTCTAAATCACTCTGTTTGATGTAAGGAAGAAT
>JAULBZ010000221.1:0-36454 GCA_032360805.1 Neoturris breviconis
GGCACAGAAGAGTAGTACATTATATAACGGCCATTTTGGCATAATTTTATTCAATGATGTCATCACTTTGACAAATGACCCCTTTGTCAAACCTGGTCATTTAGGGAAAAATTATCAAAAATTTAGAAGAGATATTTGGATCTACTATTTTTCGTTTCAAACTCATTTCTACAATGCGTTAAAGGGGTGTGCTACAAGACCGAGAGGTGGCGAGGGATTTCCACCCCGCCCCTACGTTAAGGTTTATTTCCATTAGGCAGAAAATTCCACGCAAAAGCCAAAATAACACATTCTATTGTTGGAATTTGTGTGATATTTCTACCAACGGAATGTCTTCTTTTGGTTTTAGCGCGGATTTTGCGCCTAACAGAAATCGACCCTTACGTAGCTATAAGCCCAGTACTCGGTATCTTACGGTATCTTAATAATTTTTATATAGTGCTAATGTTTATGTTCCCGTTTTCCGGGAATGTTAGAGCAATGCATGTGGATAGATAGAATATACAAAATATCGTACAAATATCTGATAAAGGCACATTTATTTATAAACTCCAAGAATAAGAAATTTGAATAAACGATGTTAAAATGTTAATCGACGCATAAAACAAGAATCTCAGGAAATTCTAGCCACTATATCAGTTTTTATTCAATCCTCATTTTCTGAAGACACATCAGCATCATCATTTATTGCAATGACATCATCAGATTTTCCAGTAGTTATGTTATATCGTCTATTAATCATCTCTTCAACAGCACCGCCCCCCTTAGCTTCTATTCTTTGATATGCTATAATCTTATCTACCAGATTATTAACCACATTTTTACAGATCCCTTCATAGTCCCCATTCTCTTCGAGAGCATCTAAATATTTAAGACGCTTCGCCCTAATCAATGATGTATATTTATTAACAGTGTCACGAAAGCTTTTTTTTATTAAAGAAATGTCTTTTTCACTTTTGCGTGGCGGTTGTTGCGCTCTGATTAACTGTGCTAATTTTTTCTTACGTTTCTGATATAATCTTAAGCACTCTCGATCGAACCATGGTTTTTTACGTGAACTTTCTCTTCTCTCTCTCTCGGATTCAGTTTTGCTTGCAGTTATCTCCCCTTCCTTTGTCTGTTTTTTATCTTCCAATTGTTGACTACTACGGCGAGATTCTTCTGTTCTACTGAGTTTATTAAAGTCACCAGAAGCTCTCCTAGCTGAAGCAATTTCTTTATCAATATCAGAGTGAGAAGTTGTCTGTTGTGAAGTTTTGCCACTAGAAGTTACTTTGCGCTTCGATGCGCTAGTTGAATGCTCCGATGAACTGTTTTTCTTTTCAGGATAGTAAGCATCGAATCGTGGACGAATTAAAGAGCGAGTAGCAGGTTTTGCTTGTGTTTGAATAATGGAAGGCCTATCAGGTTTTGTTTGTGTTTGAATAATTGGCGGTTGAACGACTTGACTAGGCAGAGTATTATAAGATATGATAACAGGCCGGACATAGTTCAATGCGGTTGGTTGAGAAATATATGGGAACATAGTAGACGCAAGTAAACTAGCTGTTTGTTTACTCTTTTTATATTGCGTCACAGATTCATTACCTGCACTGATTAACATTTGTCGGACACGCTCCTGTCTTCTTGATTTACCAGGAGAAGTTGCTTTCTCTTTACTGCGACTTCGTCTATGCTTTTTCTTATGATGCCCACCAGTTGAATGTCTTCGTTCCCGTCTGTTAGACTTATGTCCTTCTTTATCAGAACTACTACGATTATCACAATCATTATCGTCATCGATGTAAATAATGTCGTTATCACCGCATACAACACTTTCGTAGGAGTTTCTGAATTCCTTTTTAAGCGCAGATTCACTATTTCTGCTTTTGTTATCGCTTGTAGATTCAATGGTATTCTTCGATTCAGTGTTTTGTTGCGTTTTATTGTCATCCATTTTACGTTCTCTCTTCTTTCGTGGACCTTTATTTGGTGAACGATCTCTATGAGAAGACCTACTGTTCGCAATATTGTTATTTGAATTTTTGGATAGACTGTCATTCTCATATCTCGAAGTAGAATAATGTATCTCCCCATTTCCGTTATTCAAAGTATGTTTATTAATTTCAGCTCGAGCAGGTGATACCCCTGTCCTTATTGCGTTTGGTCGATTGGATCTCTTGTCCATACGCACATCAAAACTAGCAGATATATCTTTTCGAGTATATTCACTTCTCTCCGGATGAATATCGATGATATCATCAGGTTTGATTCTATCCTCGCGTTTAAAGTCATCAAAACGCGTATCAAGAGTTTTACTTGTAAAACCACGAATCATAGTGTCGTTAGGTTCTCTAAACTTTGGAGAATCATCCGCCCTGTGCTCGCTTTTATTGACAAAATTATAGCGTTGGTTTTCTTCATACAGAACGTGATCTTTGCGAACATCGTCGTATCGCTTATCGTCAAAGTTGTTTCTATTATTAGTATATGCAACGGTTACATTAGAGGCGGTGTTTCTCGCCAGACACTGTTCGTCACTATAATAATCACTTTGTTGTAATAGATTATTCTGATCATAATAAAGAGGTTCATTAAATACATTTGCTTTCCCATTGGATCCATTAGCACCATCATTTTCAGGATATTCCTTATCACGCCTTCCGAGATACTCATCATCACGTATTTCTGAATACTCACCATAACGCCTTTCGGGATATTCATCATCACGACTGCCGGGATATTTTTCATCACGCCTTCCGAGACACTGATCAAAATGCCTTTCGGGATATTCATCATCACGCTTTTCGGAATATTCATCATCACGCCTTTCAAAATATTCATCATCACGCCTTTCGGGATATTCATCATGACGCCTTTCGGGATATTCATCATCACGCCTTTCAAAATATTCATCATCACGCCTTTCAGTATATTCATCATTACGCCTTTCAGTATATTCATCATTACGCCTTTGAGCATATTCATCATTACGCCTTTCGGGATATTCATCATCAAGCTTTTCGGAATATTTATCATCACGCCTTTCATGATATACAGCATCACGCCTTCCGAGATATTTATCCTCATTATCATATCTAGGGGAATTATTAATTTCTTCTTGACGTCCTTGGTAAATATAATCTTTAGATATATTAGCACCTCGCGTCTCCAGATCTCTACTTCGGTAATTATCTTGTAAATGACGATCATCACGGAAGTCTCGTTGGCGAATATTATTTATTGAATATTCTCTATTGGATTCTCTAAACGGTACATCTTGATTTTGCCGAGAATTTATTTCAGCAAGATTTAATCCTCTATCAATTCGGTATTTTTCTATTCTGTCTCTAGCGCTGTATTGTTCATTTTTCTGATACAAATCTTTTTCAAATTTATTTTTAATTTCATTATCCCATTCTTCTCTATCGTATTTGTCTGAGTTATCGAGTCTCATGTTCCGAAGAATACTGTCCTGTCTATCTATATGGCCATCGCCACAAGCCTCTCTATTATTATCGAAGAAATGGTTCAGATTTTCTTTATCATCATATCCATGGTTATTGTCTATTGATTCGTGACAATTTTCACGAGAATAACTATTGCGAGAAACGCCTTGTCTGCTATCGTAAGACTGATTTCTGTCGCGTCTAGCTCTGCCTTCACTTTCTGTTTGAGAAACTCTCCTTTGAATTGAATTGTGTCTACTCCACTTCTCTTTCATGTTTGTTTCTATTTGAGGTGTTTCATCAGTATACGATAAAGGTCCCTTGTTAAAACTATTATTACAACTACGACTAGCATGAGATATATTCGATCTATTATTAACCAAAAATATTTCGTTTCTATTTTCATCTAGTCCGTAGAATGTTTCTTCGTACGCATTTCTAGGTAGCGTATTAAATTCCTTGCGATTAAGACTCTTACTTTTACTTCTATACAATTCATCACTGTTAATTCTCGCTCTAAACTGTCCTTTCGTAGTACAAACAGTTTCAGGATCACTGTCAACAATCTCTATTACGTCATTATTACGACGTTCTTCCTCGTCAAAACTATTGAATCGTTTGGAGAAGTTTTTAGAAGATTCTTTTGGTTGAAATATGTTATTTTGTGATTGCTCACGAGTTTCTGGTTTCTGTCCAATAAACACTTGACGTGATTGTGCAGGAGACGGAGTTAGCCTATTCTTTATCATAATCTTGACACTGTCACTTATTTTATCACTAACAACTGCATGTTCATTCCTATTAGACATATCAGTATTCAAACTACTACTTGGCTTATGTATAGGATGCACGAAACGTAAACTTTTATTTCTTTTGTTTTTATTCTCGCCTATGCGTTCGTTAGTTACAAAATCCTCTTCGTACTTATACTGAGCATCGTCATAAGTGTATTCAGTTTCGTAAAGTCTTGGTCGCTGATTTACCGAAGCATCTCGATCAGCATCGACATATTCTTCGAATGGAATTCGTGTCACGTACCTTTGTTTCTGTCTGTGTGGTATACTGCTTTCTCCTGTTAGGGCAGTACACCAAAGATCTTCTCCTTCATCCATGGTAGTTGCTGCTTAAAGTGCTGAAATAAAATTGGTATAGCTACAATTGCTTTCGCACCATTCAATTCTTGTTTAATTAATTTTAGTCACCGCATTAGCCACTTCTGATTGCACGTCTGCTCAAGAAATATGATGCACTTATTATCTTAGTCTAAATCCAGCTGAGAATTTGATGTCCACTAAGAGTTCCAAAATTTGTGAAATATTTACGATCGGAATACATCTACTTATCCTTATCATGTCGGATATCACCCGTGGAGGTGTGTTTTGGAGAACAGTACTGAGCATTGTAGCTGAGAACTAAAGACCTATCGCTCTTATAGAGACGTCGCCCTAATGGAGACATTACACTCCATCAAGGCGGCGTCCCTGTAAGGACGATAAAACTCTATAAAAAAAAACGATCCTCCACAGATGATGTCCGACAGTTATTTATACTTACATTTCACAAAATCAGAACACTTTCTATGAATCATAAGAATATGCCAACAAACAGAACAAATCAAGAGACACGACCAAGTAACTGCCTACGTTTATACAATGTATTGGTAGCCTTCCCGAAATTCTTATGGCAATGCAATGTTTTCTTTCTCCTGAATAATACAAGTGCAACAAAAACACAAGCAGGATATTCGACTTTTCGACTATAATCTCTTCTTTAAGTTTTTGATTTCACAGATACATACAAAATATATTTTTGAAATCTGATACGTAGTAAACTTCTCTTATCAAAACACTGGTGTGTCAACAAGTACTCGATACGATACGGTATAGCGATTTTGCTGCAGACTTTGAACAGGTTTGGGTAGTAAATCCCATGATGTAGCTACAATAAGCGTGTCTTGTTTAGACAAGACTCCCAACAACGTACATTGATAACATTTACTTATTGTGAAATATGACAAAAATAATACAACTTACAGAAAACGATTCTACAGAGCAGCTTTACCATTTTTTTAACGTCAAAATAAAGCAAAGCAAGTTTGCCATATCGATAGCAGTTCACAAAGATCAATCAAATCAAATTACTAAAAAGATATAAAACATAAAAATTAAAAAAACAAACAAAATATCTTTAAATATTCTTTCTTAAAGAAATTGGGACCAATTGTTTCTGCAGCAAATCAGGAAATTGTTGCGTTACTACAAATTTGTATTCTACAAATCATCATCGAAGAATTCTTAACGTGTGACCCTTCTTTCGTATGAACATTTAGTTTTTTTCTTCCGGTTTTTAACTGCTTTTATATGCGAAAGCCGAGTTAGTGATTTTATATGTTTTACTCTTTTTTTATAGCTACCTTCCATTAAAATAAATAACTTTAAATTAGAAGACTTTAAAAATGCTACCATTTAAATGCTCCAAATAATACAATCTTACATCCTGAGAAACTTCTTTGATGATTATCGTGGTTAAACTACACAACTATAAGAAAGTATCATTATACCATGGTTGAAATAAGAGTAGATGAATGCAGTATATGCATGACCCAGTGGGCAAAAACTTGCTTAAAGTCAGAAGTAAAGACACTAGAACGTTGTTCTAGCTTCTTAACTGCGGACTTTGAACAGGTTTTTGCCCACTGGGGAGATTCTTATAGGTCACCAATCGCTGTTGTATTCGATTGGTTCTTTCAGAAGATTATTGAAACACGAAAATGTTCGAAATTAGGAAAAATAATCGCTGAGGAAGAGTAGGCTGAAAGAATTCGTAAGAAAACCACCCAATTGTAAGCTCCTTTAGCTATCACCCTTGTCCGTAGATCGGTTATATCAATAGTTCTAATATTGTTACAGTTTGATGTTAAATCTGTGCCAAAAATCACTCCTCGGCACTGTCCATGATAGACAAAAAATCGTTTTGGCGAATAAATGTTTTATATATTGATGGAAAGCTAATTCTATGTAGAAAAAGGGAATCGACGTTAATAGGTCCGTTTACGCCATCTTTGTCGAAAATTTTGCACTTCCTTGCAGGGTCCTTTTTTCCTGAAACCCAGTTTTATTTGGATTTCTTAAGGAAAATGAAAATGTTTCTTCTGTTAAAATGCTCACATTTGAATATGGGCTAGGAATAGCATACACTTATAACAGTGATTATTTGTTATTTCGATTTTTGGTAGACATAAAATTTCAAAATAGATCGAAAGATTGATATACAGTATCTGCGAATGAGATCTTAATCATGTACTCTTCTCTGCAGATATTATTTGTCGAAAAGTTTATTTGATGACCACAGCTTTTAATTGTTTGCATTGCAATTGTAAAAATTAGTTTTAGTCTTAGTTTATGCATCAGAACTAAAAGTATAAGACTACTGGATTAGTTATAGTACAAGATTGTAAGTATAAGATTGTTTTTTTCGTACCGAAGAATCGCAAACTCGTTTAGGGTAAAACTCATTTAAGGGTCCATGTAAAGGCTGTCAAAGACCAGAAACCAATCTTGTCGACATTCTAAGTGCTTAAACAAAAGTAAATAATCACTGTGGAGTGATGTTTTTAACAGTTTAAGGTTTTATAGCCAAAAGCTATGCTAAAAGAATCCCTCCAGTGATTAGTTAATCTTATTTCCATTATTTCTATTTTATTTTAGTCAAATATCGGCAAATTTAATTTCTTATAAATGTATCAAAACATTATAGTTGGATGGACAGTTCATGAAAAATGTTTAAACTTTAATAGTTTAGAGTTCTTACCTGTTTACACTTATGAGTTAACCAATAATTACATGTTCATGTGTATTTATTCTTTGAATTAATCTTTTCTAAAAAATCTAAAACTTTTCTCGTTAAATTGTAATTTGATTATAGTCATAATAGCACAAATGACTTTATTGTCATAACGATGCATTTCTTACAGAACTCTTTTATTGAAAAAATAACAAAGAAAGAGATAATTCACAACAGTGGTCGAAATAAGAGCAAATAATCACTGTGGAGAAGTGATTTCTGAGCATATTTTCTTCAGGCTATAAAACCTGAAGCTCTGCTCTAAAACCCCTCCTCCACATACTCTTATTTCGACAACTGCCTCAAATTACTTGTCAAACACAACTGTTTTTGTAGTTACGTTCAGTGTTTTAAGATGAGAGCAACCAATCACTGGAGGAGAGATTTTTTGCGTATAGCTTCAGGTTATAAAGCCTGGTTTACTAATAAATCACTCCTCCACAGTGATAATGTTATTATTTTAAGTACTTCATCTTTATTGTTGTATATTGGAATAAATTTAAGACAGTCGGACACCTTATCAGGTAAAGAAACGATGCAAATGGACGGTAATTGCATTATAAACAAAAATTGGACATTTTTGGTACATTTATCCAATGATCTTAAAGTGTTACTTCCCTTCATTGTTAGTCTTTCTTATTCTTAATCATCTAGCAAAGTGTTTCACAGTTTAGGGTGAATTTATCGCCCACCCCTATGCTAATTTCTATTTACTGTAAACGTGCTAGATATTGATGAGAAACTAAGCAAATTTAACTGCATAAATATTGTATCATTTATTGTTGTTTTTTTTGGCTTCCTTTTTGAGCAGAAAAATTTAGAACTTAGAACAAATGGGGTGTTATCATTACACATCATGTCAGCATGACGATATCCTCAAAGCAACTTTTTGTGACAGCAGCTAAGCAGTACCTTTGGATCAAAAAGAATATAAAGGTACTAATGGAGTTAACGTGTTTAACTTTTTAGAAAAGTATGAATCAAAATTAGTTTTAGTTTTAGAAATTTTACCAGATCAAGTATGTCACTGTCTTGAATTAATCGAAACGGATGAGAGGTTAAAGGTATTTGACTCCAAGTAAAACATTAACAATGTAATGTCTAACATGAAAGCAATAACATGTTCAAGTAAGCAAGAACTTGTTCAAAGTCTGCAGTAAAGACGTTTGAAAAACATCAAGCAACGTTGTTCTAGCGTCTTTACTGCGGATTTTGAACAAGTTTTTTAACACTGGAAAACAATCTCAAAATTAATGTAAAAGTACTGAGATTCAGCAATTCATCTGAAAGCTCCATGTATTATTCGAAACAAAAGCAAAATAATCACCGTGGAGAAGATTTTCTGTTTTTAGTCAATTTAGCTACCTTCACATAATTTTAAGATCACCTCTTCAAAATAATTATCACGGGATAAGATTTTATTAGTATTTCCTACATAAATAGAAATGATACCAGACAAGCAGGCCTCAAGATATCGGTCGAACATCACCTGTGGAGGAGTGTTTTTTGAGTAGTCTTCAGCTGCAAAAATGAAAACTGTACTAAAAAAACGTTACTCCAAAGGTGATGTCCGACCGTTATCTTGAGGCTTTGACAAGGGTTAAATCTAACCAAGCAATCATTAATCATTAATAAAACTTTACTTGAAATTAGAGCAAATAATCACTGTGAAGGAGTGCGTTTCCAGCATAGCTTCAGGCTGCTACACTCACAAATTTTCAAAATAATTATTTGCCTCAAGCACTGCTGTAGAGTTTACTCCTGAAATATTCTGAAGGGCAAGGAGAGAGTTCGGCTATATAAAAATCATATACAGCTCTGATAATAGTTTATGACGTTTAAAATTAATGATAAATAGAAACCAGTGTCCGAAATAAAAGTAAATAATCGCCGAGGAGGGATTTTTGAGCTTTGCTTTGGACTTTCTAGCCTGAAGCAATTCAAAAATCATTTCTCCACAGTGATTATTTACACTATTTGAACATTGGAAACACGACAATACGTTCCTATGGAAACACAAAGTTCTTATTCATTCTATGGAAAGTGACAACAAGCTGATTTAAAAAATTTAAAACTATTTATAGAATTGTTGATTACTTGATTACTTGACTTTAATGGATTTAGCTCACTATATTCATTGAGTATTTAGTTCAAAAATATATTGACAGAGGGACAAATTTACAAGTTGACATTTATTTAAGCAAAGAATAACTTCAATGATCCTCAAAGCGGACCAGCTAATGTTTACAGTGCTTGGTCGAAGAGTAAATAACCACAGTGGTTGCGGATAAGTGATTGCTGAAGCTATGCTCGAAAATACTCCTCCGGAGTGATTATGTGCTCAGATACTGACATACAAAAATCAAATTTATTTTTGTTTCCAAGATTTTTATTTTCAAGACTAAAAGAAATTTAAATATTTTAGTCGCATTCGTCACAGCTAGTGCACCTGTTTCCGTCAAAACTTGTTTACCAGCTTAAGCCCTATTCAAGTCAAAAAAATAATATCTATGAGCAAGAGCGATTTTTCTTCCTAGATGAACTCAAACATTAAGTCATGAGAAAACTGTCAGACATCTATGGAGAAGTGCTCAAAAACACTCCTTCACAGGCACTGTCTGGTAGTTACTAAAAAGTTATTTTCAGGCCTGTACAAGTTACTTATCAGAATAATATAGCAAGTATGTTATTGTACGCGTTAACGATGTGTGAATATTTACTAGTAAATAACGAAGTTAGCAATCACACTTTAAATATAGTTGTTACATATATGAAAATTAACAGAAGCATGCCACCAACATCCAAATATGTTTTAGACAACCAAATCTCAAAATAACTGTCGGTCATAACCAGTGCAGGAGTGTTTGAGACTCAAAAACACTCCTCCACAGGTGATGTCTGACTTTGAGGCTTGGACTACTATAAATTCAGTGCTCCTCAAAATAAGAGTGGATAATCACACTGTGAATGTGTGCGTTTTGAGCATAGCCTTTGTACTGGAAGCTATGCTCAATACCCACTCCTCCACAATGTTAATATTTTGGGCATTGAAATTTACAACCAATTATGTTAATCGAAAATCATTGTGGAATCACAGTGTCATGCTTCAGTTCATTAACGAAATGAGTTACACAATTTACATATAAATGATGAAGAAAATAGTTTAGAAATTTTAAAGTAACATTTAAACTGTTATAAACCATATAAAAATACAATATAAAAGATCATCTACACTCAAAAAATAGTCGCAAAGTTAAAAATTCGACACCATAATAGAATGTTAAATTTAAAAATACTTTAGGCCAAAGCCAGCATTATTCATTCTTTACAAGAATGACTCGGTTTAAAGAGTTGTTAAGTTTTAGGAATTATGTTTTTCGATTGGATCAATGTAATGAAGCCGACCTATACGGATCAGAATCTTGAGAAGGATATGATACCTCACTGTATGGATCACCTCTGAATTTCTTTGCACCATAACTTCCACCTGGAGTTGGTCGTTTCTCACCGCGTCTTTCTCTACCTATGATTAAGAAAGTTGCAACATAAAAGAATAGAGGGTCACAAGAGCTCACTACAAACCAAACCGTTGTTCAAGCGTCCTTACTGCCGACTGTTTTTGCTTAATGGATTAAGCCAATTAATGACCAGTGGTCGAAATAAGAGCAAATAGTCAATGCGGAGTGACTTTTAAGCATTTCAAAAAATTCCTCCTCCACAGTGATTATTTGTTCTTATTTCGACCACGGGGTACTTTTCCTCCAACAAAACAATCAATTAAAAGCTCTTTCACATGGCACCGCTCTTCAGTTTCAACTTTATTTTTGCTTAGTTTTCAATCCAATGCAATAAGTTTAAGCCTTAATTAGGAGATCAAAGTTTGAATGCTTCCATTATTTTTACGTTACTGCGGCTACTTTAATTGGTTTCATTTGATATTATTTGGTAAATCATTGGCAAGCCTCTGAATTCACGACGGCATTCCACTGTGGAGGAGCATCTTTGGAGGATAATTTGTAGCCAACCGGCTGGTTCCACTGGATAAAATAAACTTGATGGTACTTAATTCAAAATACAGACTTTTAACAAAAGTCTCTTAGGCTTCTCCAAAATACATGGATGGCAAAGATGATCCATGGTCAAAGTCAACGTAATCAGAAAAATGGCCAGCGATAAATTTTGTGTGGGCCTTTTGAACAGAAAACACGATTTGGATAATTTTTGCACGAAAACCCAACTCGGACCCGACTGGACACAATCGAAAATTGGCGAGTCGTAACGAAAAATCGCCCCGAATGCTGGTATCAAACTTCAAAATGGTAGTACTTCAGGAAAATGGTCTAATAAGAAAAGTGGGCTGCCACCGCAAAGTGATAGAGATATAGCCCATCCAAACTTTGTTTGGCAGGCTAACTAGTTAGAACGATCAGATAATTTCCTCTATTTTGCTTTTCAGATGGTAAATTTGTAACGTTAGGCCTGTACAGATTTGAATTTATATACATTACAGATGATTACCTACCTGCTTTTTGAGAAAAGAATTTAATACAATTTAGCGGTTTCCAAATCATAAAACTTTAAAATTGAAAGAGAAACTGTGATGTGTAAATAACTAAAATCACAATTCCAAACAACAAATTGTTTACTTTATTTATAATATAAATGGTTACATTAAAATACACATGTTTAACAAAAAATACTACCAAAGCAAAAAAATAATACGCCATCACGAATAAGGAATATCAAAATTTTAGTGAAAATAAAACAGAAGACCACACTACAGATGAACTTTGTGTTTTAAACATTAGCTATTTATTAACTCAAGTTATTATCAGATGCTTGCTGTGGAGGAGCAATTCTTGAACATAGCTTCTATGCTAAAAAACTTTCCTCCACAGTGATTATTTACTTTTATTTCGACCAATGAAATCAATCAATTACACGATTTATGCTTATATTGAACCTTCATATTTGTTGCCAAATAAGCATATCAGTTCAGAACAGTTTATGTCACAAAAAGTAACTTTAATAAAAGGCATTGTGCATTGTGATTCCTTTATGAAATCTTGGCTGATACAGTATTTTGTACTTGATTAAGGAAATCTGACAGATCTTATGCTTCACTACTTGTCAAGGATAATTGAAGAATATATTTCCAAACTGAAACTGCAATATGTAAATTGTTTATTATATCAAGCCTCAAAATAACTGTTGGCTATAACCTATGGGAGAGTGTTTTTAGAATAGTTTTAAGGATAAATAAAGAATAATTTTCCAAACTGCATTATATAGTATATCAAGCCTCAAAATATATATTAGACATCACCTGTGGAGGAGTGTTTTTTGAGACCAGTTTTGTGCTGGAAAAGCTGATAACTGTACTAAAAACACTCATCCATAGGTGATGTCCGACAGTTATTTTGGGCTTAGTATATTGTAGCGTTTACAAGGTAATAATAACACGGAGATAATTAAAAATCCGAGTGAGCAAAAATTTGTTCAAATTCAACAGTAGAGACGCTAGAACAATGTTTAAACCGTTGTTATACTGCGGACTATGAACAAGAATTTACCGACTGGGATAATGCTGTCTTATTTTTTTTTTGTACCTCAGTTGGTGTTGTTTTACTTTGCACTATATTTACCCGTTAAATATTAACACATTAAATATTTGGACAAACTTTCACTGATTGGAAGATACTGCTTCAAACAGATAGCCACATATATTTTTCAGTGAAAGCTTCCTCTAAACGCCAGTGGTCTAGTTAATAGCAAATAATCACTCTGACACAGTGATTATTTACTCTTATTTCGACTAACTAACCAATATTTTAGACCAAGACTTAATAATAATTAAGTAATAATTTTAGCAAATGAATTAAGTTTTTCAAATGATCACAACAGCCACAGAAATAAGAGCAAATATAAAGGGGTAATTAGCTCTAGTGTAGACTACACCTTCTGTGTTTATTTGCTTTTATTTGAGCACTGTTACAATATTCATAGCCTGTTAGGGACCATCTCAAGAATAAAATCTACAGAGAAGAGAACTGAGTCAACAATCTTGCAATAGATCGGTTTCTTCGTCCCAAAGAAATCAACCCATTGCCAGTTCATTGACCTAACACACTTCTGTATAGATTCATTTTTGTTGAATTTTAGTTGATTTAACCCTACCAAAGAAGTTGGTTTTAAAGCAAATTTTTTTTGAGATGGTCCCTTAGCTTTCTCATAACATTTAAAATTTAGCAAACACCCAATCAAATCGGGTTTTATAAAAATTTATTTAAAACACAACTTTTAACTAATTCACGATTTAATTTTTTTTCTCCTGAGATTTAAAAGCCACTAAGTCTCACCAAGTTATATCAGGATTTGTAGAAAAAAGTTATAAAAGGTAAAGTTCTTTGTTACAGGTGACAATTTAAAGTATTTACATGTCATGTAAATAACATGATTCATTTATTAGAACAATACTGAAGCAACAACCAAAATGCTGAAAGTAACTGCAGGAGTAGGACATTACCTGTGGATTATTTAAAGTGATTATTTAGACTTATTTAGATCAGAGTAGTTATACTAAACTCCTCCACAGATGATGTCCAGCAATAACTTTCAGATTTTGGTCATCTCTTATTATCGATTAATATAACCATCACACATTTAATGTTAGTATTATAATAACAAATCATAACAATTAACTCTGAATAATTAACGTTTAAAAAGAAAGGAAAAATATACACATGGAACATAAAAAAATAACATGGTAGCAAAATCTAACCATCACCAGTAACAAAATAAAAACGTTTATTGAAAACACAAAACACATTAAGTTTATGTTTTAAAAATAATTCTCTGTAACGTTTTTTTACGTTAACATCATCTATATCCATCTGCTTTATACATATCCGTCAGTTTATTCATTTATGTCGGTTAATAAGGATAACTCGTCTCGTGAAAGCTGCGTTTAGTGCCACGGTGAGGAGGAGGGCTTACTCTACTGGCTTTATTTGGAGATCTTGGATAAGAATCCAGTCTTGATGCTGTTAAAAAATTAAAAATATAATTATTTTTTAAGTAAGTTAGATCTTAATGTACTTTAAGACTGAATGAATCTATATAATGAATGATTGAATGAACGAATCAAAGAAGAAACAAAATATAATAACAGGCATGTAGTTATGTAGTTACGATTTTTAATAGGAATTAAATAGAAAATCAGAATATGAAATAACATGTTAGAGTAGAACTTACTACTTGAAGGATACTCATCGGCATATTCATAATAAACTGCTTCACTATAAAGAAAAAGTAACAAAGAACATACAAGTAAAATTTTGTAATGCAAATGTACAAATAAAAATTCAATCTGGATGTGGATGTGTGGGCAGAAATTTCCAGTCAAAAAAACTTGGTGACGAGTAATCATGAGTCATTATCTTGTAATGATGATCAATTACAGTGGTCGAAATAAGAGCAATAATCACTGTGGAGGAGTGATTTCTGAGCATAGCATCAGGCTACAAAACCTGAAGCTATGTTCAAAAATACCTACTCCACAGTGATTTAAATAATGCCCCACCTAAAAAAAACAAGGCTCATTTATGTATGCCGATTCAAAATGGGGCCTAAAAGCAGTGTGAAGATACCTTAAGGGAAGCAATTTTGGTGGAAAGTAATTTTTGCGATTTTTTTTTTCAGTTTTTTTTTCTCAATTCGCGAGAAGAAATTTTCGCGAGTCAGGTGTTTAGAAATTTGAATTAATTTTCGCAAATGAGAAGATTCAACTTTTTAGGGAGATTTTAGAAATGAAGGAAACTTTGCATCAACATCTGAATAGTCATACATTTTGCGCTAATAAATCATCGTTCTTCAAATTGGTCGAAGGCGTTCCGATGGAAGTCTATAGACAACGGAAGTAAAGAAAACTATTGAAGGATCCAACAGTAAACAATAGAAAACCCCCCTAAAATAACAGTGTAATTACAATTGATGATGAGGATGATTAAATATTCTTCTTGCATTCATTTATCCCCTTTCAATACCCGACTTTCTAACAAGTTAGGGCCAATACTACGATCTAAAAACGTTATGCCATCGAATCTGGCAGTTTTAGAATTTTTTTCGTGAGAATTAATTTTCGCGAATAACTGACCTTTGGACATTTCGCGAGAAGAAAGTTTCGCGAATTGGCACTAAATTTCGCGAAATTCCGCGAATTCACGAAAATTACTTTCCGCGAAAATTACTTCCCTTAAGGTATATGGTTGTTTGGAGAAACAAGACGTAAAATTAAAAACATGACCGTGACCCAGAACTCACCCCGTAGTTAATGAAAACCAGGAAGTAGATGTGTGTTTGTAGATGTATTAGATTATTAGTTTGGCAAAACAGTCTTTTAAAATTTCACAACGATTGTTTCTTGCGAAAATAAATCAGCCCCTGTTCCAATTAAGCATTCAGTGTTCAAAATAAGAGCAAATAATTACTATGGAGGAGTATCTCTCCCCATAGTGATTATTCACTCTTATTTTGAAAACTGCAGTTTCGAATAAGGCCCCCCCCCCACCTGCACTTTACATTTGTTTGTGTTAAATAAGCACCTACACACTTATTTGATCATTTTCAGTAACAACATGGTAATATAATTAAATAGTTATCCTACCCAGTCTCTGGGTATCCCTCATATGCTGCTTCATATGTGGGTTCATATGCGTCATAAGCCTAAATTCAGAATAAAACTACAATTATATTTGATCAAATTTAACAAAAATCAAACTGCACCAGAATGAGGCTCGCAATGGATTGGTTTATTTGATACAAAGAAACCAATCCATTGCAAGATGTTGATACTTTATTTTTGAGAGTCCCTAAGGATTTACAATGTTTGATGTAAGAACAAAAATCACTGTGGACAAGAGATTTAATTTTTGAACCTTACTTCAGGTTACCTGATTTATTATATGCACATTAAGGAATGATCTAAATGATCCTTTTAACACCTACTCCCAAGAAAGTCCCTCCCGTTTAAACGTCTGGGGTAAAATTAAAAATATTTTATTACGTCTCTTTCAAAAGTGTTGAGTTTAAGCATTATGCGGTTTCTCAACTTCCTTTTACAGTCATATAATGAAACAGAAATATGTAAAAATGATAACTACATATCAAAAACAAGCCAACATTTTGAGACAATCTAGCTGCAAAAGGTGCCCTGTTCTGTTAACTTGGACTTATCAATGTCCTCATCCTCATTTTTATTTTGCAGAACACGGACTCAGATTCTAGATTATTCACTATGTGGTTAACTTTTAATACTGGAAAAGGCCAATGCTCACATTTTACTGATGGTTTTAAAAACAAACTTACATAATCCGGAGCAGGAGCAGCGTGCCTGGGTAAAATGTGTCTAACTGGTCTACCACGACCACCCATAACTCTTGGAACTGAAAACAAATCAGAGTCATCAGTAAAAAGAACAAGCTACATACATACATACAATGAAACTGCAGTAGAAGAATGTTTCAAAAACATATTCACTGTGAATTAGGAGCCATCAAATTCGTTTCAAAAAGCAGATATTTTAGCAGCTCTACAATGAAGAGCGTTAAGTCAACAAGCTTGCACAAGTGCATCATTGATTCAGCACTCTTATCCTGGGAACGAATTATACCTATTTTCTTATGACGTACGTATGTACATAACAAAGTGGTTGACAATGTTTCATAAGAAACAAAATTCAATGAAAAACTTATGTAACTTATTTAACGTATTTTAGATTACCTCGTCCTCTAACAGCCATTGGTGGTTGTCCATGACCATTCAATATTATAGCACCAGGTGGTGGGATACCAACCCTAATTATGGGCGCAACTTGACGGCCTCTTCCACCACCCATCATATGTGGTAGTGTGATAGCAGCTCCTTCTGGGTGCTTATCAAAATTGTTCAACAATGCCATCTCACGCATTTGTTCCTGTCTAATTTCATCATTTTCCTATTATGTGCAAAAATACAGCATAACAAAATAAATATAGCAAATGGAAAAAAACTACATAGCACAATTTATTTATTTTTGGAATAAACAAATGAAAAAACAAATTTGAAAAAGTTTTTTCTCTGACTATTTTCATGTGCAAATCCTCCCTCATTTGTTCGTTCCTTTTTGTAAATATATGCTTTTGTAAAACTTAGAATAATATTCTCTACAAAAATTCTTTACCAAGACTTATTTATATCACAAGATTTGTACTTACAGGAACCATATATTTTCTGATTTCTGCTAAAGCGGCTGCAAGGCGAGCATGGGCATCACTTTTCGGTGCTTCCACTTCAATCAGAACATGTAATGGATCATTAAGATGTTCATATTTAGATTCACCAGTTTTTCTTAAATCATCTTCCTAAAGTACGATGATGACATATATAAGATTAACAAATTTGTAGACACCGATCTCTCAGTAGCTAAAATTAATGACTATTAGGAAAATGAATTACTATCAGCGTTTTGTAGTTTAAAGCTATGCTCAAGAGACTACTCCTCCACAATGATTAATTATTACAATGAGGCAGAGCTTATTTAATTATTCGTTCCACATAGTCCAACATTGAAAAAATGTTGGTGGGTAGTTATAATATAAGATTAGAATATCCTTTTCCCATACATTCACACAAGCAATATTACCATTGTATAGATACAAGAGATTAGTGTGCCAATTCAGGGTAACATTTTGTTGGCAATGTTTGATTTGAAAAAGCTGATACATCACAAATTGACTTCAACAAAACATTGAGTGATCATTAATCGATATGGCTTCTTTTTGGTGTACTGTTGAATGTAGAATATTAGACAATGGATTTGACATTCTTTTAGTTTGACATGTGATTAGTATTTTAAAGGGAACCTATCGACGATATTTAAGATTTCTGATTGATTGAATATACAAGAAAATGTGATTGGTCTCTTGGGGACGAAGAAACCAATCAATTGCAAGATCATTGATGCAGCACACTTCCCATGGTAATGAATTTTGGAGATATGGTCCCTAAGTAAAATTATTTTTGCTACAGGATTAAAAGAAAATGTAAGATTTAAGGTCGGTATATTAGCCATTTTGGTCAAAATAATAGTTGCAACTCCCTAGACCCAATTTTTTTCCGATCGGTATTAAAACTGTAGGTTGGGTTATGCAAAATAAAAAATACTTTTAGGTCAGCCTAAGTATCCATCCTCATTGTTACGTCTACCTGTAGAACTTAATGCATACCTTATCTTTATCTCGAGTAGAACCTTTGCCTAAAACCGACATCCTTGTTTGTGTAGCTGCTTGAAGTCTTTTCAGTGTATTACCTCTGGGACCAAGCAATTTTCCAACAAAGTTAAACTAAATCATAATAGTATCAGTGCCATGTCTAGAGCTTATTTGGGTTATCTGTTTTAGGCATATAAAGCCTCATTTGGGCACAGGAGAAGAGTGAAAGTTATTTTTACCCCTATGTATTTTATTGTTTATCTGAATAGTAAAGGTACAGGCATATCTTGTTCTGATAGTAGAATTCAATGATGAAAACTAGTATTATAAAATAGAACAATAAATTTTATTCCACTTAGGCTCCCATACAAACAAAATTGATAATTTGCAAATATCAGCGAAAAAAGAAAAGATGTGCACAGAGGTTCTTAGGGGAGTGAAAACTCACAACGTGTATGATTTGTGTATTTTTAGTAATCGTTTTCTCGTGAATACAAAAGTTTTCCAGTTTAAAAATCTGTTTTTAATTCCGAAAGACTTTGCCATACGCAAAAATAAATACCCGCAAAATACAATTTTTCTACCCCTAAGGTAGTTATTTTGAGGCTTATACCTTAGGGTATTCCTTGACAGGTACGACAACTTTTTCACTTAGTTTTACAATTTCTTCATTCACAACTCCTCCAGCATATGAACGATATTTTGTTTTCTTCCCCAAAGGGGAAATTGATCCGGAAGTTCCATCCAGACTGGCCCTAGAACCAGTAGATATGTCTTTTCTAGATTCATCATTCTTTGCAGTTACTCTCATCACCTCTATAAAAATGAAATTAGCTATTCTGAAATTATTGTATAAACAATGTTAGCTTAATCAGCATTACTTAATGTTTATTATATATAGCTCCATAGCAGAGATGATAATATATTTTAGAATTTGGTTCATTGTTCACTGTTCCATATTAATATTAATGTGAAGAAAATTTATCAAACAAAAATATTTTTGGTAGGGTTAAATCAACTAAAATCGACAAAATTCAACAAAAATGAATCTGTACAGAAGTGTGTTAGGTCAACAAACTTGTAATGGGTTGGTTTCTTCGGTACGAATACAAGATCGTTGACTCAGTACTCAGTACTACAATACAGATTTTCCCACAGAAGTTCCTGCATAAAAAATAATTTGAAGTAACAATGGCAGAATTGAATGTAAACAAACATTTTCAAATTTTTCAAGTTAAAAGAAATTTTCGCTTCTTGAGTTTTCAAAGTTCCGACTACACCGTTACGTAGATATTAATATTTCCTATTGCGAATGCATAGAAAAAATAAATCTAACATTTTTTGATAATTATAATAGATTTGATTATTTTAGAAACAAAATCACCGATCTATACGCGCAGATATCCGCGATATCGATTTGTCCTATTAATCACATCGACGGTCGGTGAATTGTTGCTAATAAAATCGACGAATGAAGGTCCCGGTTTGACCTGTATATGTCCCCCTTGTGTAGGATACATTTAGAACCATGCAAATCCCATGTTTGTTTAAAGTGACCCAAACTCTTTCAGCAAACAAATATTTTTCAATTGTAAAGAACAAGTACGTACGTCATGACAAATAGGTGCAAGAAGCAAATAGGTACACAAAAAAATTCAGTAAAAGGTGTGTTAAATTTCCGGGCCAATCCCGAACGCAAAACCAAAAAGAGAACCTCATAAAAAAGCGCTCACTCACCCCCATCCAGTGAATACTGAATTACAGATCAAAACTCTAACTAATGCAAGTTCTGTTTCCTTGGGAATGTGTGAATTTCGGGATTCCTAATAGAGATGACAAATAGAATAATAGAATGCAAACTGACCGTCGTCAAGAAGTCGTATCGCGTGAACAAAAGTACGCTGGTCAAGTAGATCTTTCTCTTCCAGAATTTCTTGCAAGTAAGTTTCCGACATGTCGTTGATCTGTTGTTATGAAATACTACAAGTTAATATATGAAATAAAAGAGAATACAACTCTTGGTTCTTCTCCGTGGAAACTGTTGCAAAAGAAAAGTACTGCGAGGAATATGTGATCTGCCTCCTAGTGCAGAAGAAAGAGGATAAAGATCAAGAGAATTCGACACCTAGTTTCAGTCCATACTTTAAACTGGAATTATATAATAAAAGGTTTGGAGTGGGAAAAAGCTTTAGTGGTTAAGACAACTTGGTAAAGTATGATACTTTATATTTATTGATTTGTTTTTGTTGGGAAGCATGTCTCGCTTATTTTAGCTTGTTTAGTTGATTTGTTTTGCTGTTTGAACATTTATTTAACTCTGGTAAAAGTCATGTTTCAGAAAATTTATTATTTACCTCGTAGTTTTAACTTTTGTTTTCATTTAATCGAAAATTCCAAATGAAGAGGTATATACCGTAATCTCTAGATTATTAAATTTGTTGAACCATCGAGCAAACAACAACACGAGGAATAGAATACGCGTTTTCATTTTTGGGGTTCCCTTTTTACTTATTCGCTTTTTTTTGTAGAACATTTTGGAGCTCTTGATCTGTAAATTTATCCTATCAAGTTGTTTTTGCTTAAGCAGCTAAGTATGGGAAAGCCACAACGCAAGAAGAGAACACATAAAAATATCAAAGACTTCAAAAAGAAATGTAGAACTCGAAAGAAAACGAAGGATTTAGATGAAATACACGATGACATGGTGCCGAAAAAAACCGATCAACTCTTGCACCAAACGATTGACCCAGACTTACCCGGAGAAGGTCAATTTTATTGTTTGTTTTGTGCGTAAGTAGACATAATTATGTGTAATGCAATTTCACTGTAGTTCAAATTAGCTATTGATCAAACTGGTGTAGCACAGTGTGTAGCAAATGTCAACGATGAGAGTGGTGATAGCATATATTTATTTGTTTATTTATCATAGGCGATACTTTATCTGTGCGAAGACTTCGGCGGAACACAAAAAGACCAAAAATCATAAGAAAAGGTGAGTGTACAGTGTACTCCACGAGCTAGCTAGCAGTGACCATGTTTGTCAATCAACTATTGTGCCACATATTCGATCAGATTGGCATGCTTTGTGTATTATCACATTCATTTTATGGAAAAATAATACACAAATAGTTTTAGTAATTTATATTCTCAACATATGGCTGTGAACTATTAATTTTATAGTATTTAAACTTTCTTTTTTAACTGATTGTTTCACTAATGTTATATTTAGAGTAAGATTACTTAAAGATAAGCCATACACACAAGCAGAGGCGGAGCTAGCTGCTGGAATGGGGTCGTATACAATAAAACCGAATGTTCCACATATAAATATAGACAACACTGGTAATATTATCAAGTTAGATCATACAAACTCTTCTTCACCTGCATTAGCATTAACTAATACAGCAACTGTCATGGAAGGACTAAGTATTGATTTATGAGGTTGTATTTTACAATCAATGATGGAATATATATACATAATGAACTGTTGTTTGAGCATTGATGTTCTTTTATGAAAATATACTAGTTTACAGAGAAGATAAATTCAATACGAGGAATAATCTATATATATATACAACTGAATGGTGATATTTGTAACAAACACTATCTACGGAGAAGCGTTTCAGGCAATGATTTTACAATTAATTATATCAGTGCTTAAAATAAAAACAAGTAATCGCCATGGAGGAGGGATTTTATTAGCAAAGTTCCAGCTAAAAAGCCTAAAGCTAACTTGAAACTATGCCTAAAAATCACTCCTTCGTAGTGATTATTTGCTCTTATTTTATAAGCATTACAATGCCAATCCATTGTAAGATTGAATACCTTATTTGTACTAATTTTCGTGCACTCAAGCAAAATTTAATGATATTACGCGCAATACGATGTGTGTGAAATTATATTTTTAAAAGTTAATCTACCCCTTGCCTGCATTACTAATAGTACAAATAAGGTATTTATATTTAATTCTACATTTGATTGGTGGATAGTACGATTAAATCAGAATTACAAATAACTACAAATAAGAATGGTGGAGTCATTACATTGCATTAATAATGCAATCAGACGTAATTTGTATTTATTGGGATCCACTGGAAATAATTTTATAGTGTTGTACAATTTAAAAATTGTACATTAATGAAAAGAGGATCAGTGTAGGTTATTTTCCATTCATGTAACAGCACAATATGTAGCCAAATGAATTGAAAACTGTAGAATTACACACCCATATGTCCCTATGTTCTAATAAATACCTAGATTTTCTATATAAATTTTATAATACCCAACAACAACATTAAATTCTAAATGATAAATTCGGTCAAGTTTATTTAGGAGCATAAACTTTCATGAAGGAAGTCTGGGAGGTAGAAGTACAATATAAAGGGGAAATTTCAAAAATAACACAAAATTACTTAGTTCCTCGTAGCTATATAATATCCTACAAAGGCTCCTTTCAATTTGAATCGTCAATGTTATAAGAATACCCAATTGTAGCTTTAAGAAACTTTTGCAGGAAGAATTTTTGCGGAATTTATTTTTTGCGATTTCGTCCCCAAATCGCAAAAATTAATTCCGCAAAATTATCTGATTCGATCGTAAAAATTCACTAAAATCGATACGATCTGTAAGTAAGACATTTTTAGGCTCCTTGCCAAGAAAGAACGCGTTAAACAATTTCCTCTTGAATTAATCCCAAAAATTTATTGACTTCGCAAAAATAAAATTCCGCAAAATATAATCTCTTAACTCTATTCCTATACTGGGGTAAGAAAGAACAGAACCCCTCCCCCCATTATTTTTATTCTTTTTTAAAAAACCTCTGAATGATGGCTTATACGACTAGAAATTTTAGGACTTTTCTTATAATTATCTAGAATTGTTTTAAAATATCTGTTTTGGTAACTAGGGACAATTTTCCCTTACCAAACAAATTTTGGACTGGTAGTAATTTTCTTTTCTTCCTTATTTTTACTTGAAATGCATTCTAACAATCGCTTTTTTTGCCCAAAATATTTATCACCTACTTTTTTTTGCCTTCATGACGTCATCAAAAAATAATTGTGCTGAAGTGTTTATTAGTTGTTGATCTAACTTTCTGGAAAGTTTCAACATTACAGCTTGGTTCCATCAAGTCATGGGAGGTACTTTCAAGCCTCCTTCCCAGCAGTATCGAGGAGACCCAAAAGGGTCCAGTATTAATGAGGTATGTTCCCGGTACTATAAATCGGTTAGATCTTACTATGTTCGCATTTATCGGATAGAGACTATAATTTGGAATGTCCCATTCAGTTTTCAAGTGTGAACGCTTATCCAAAACTAACCTAGAGTGATTTCTTTCTACTGTATATACAAGAGAAAATAAATGATTCCGCTAAGCATATTGGATGAATGAGGAACAGAGTAAGGCAATGTCTATCCCATATGTAATTCATTCCGAAACTATTTCTATTCAATAAGTGTGAACATGGTCTAAATGGCGTGTCAGTGTCGTCAATTTCTGCCACTGGAATATCTTCTTTTGGCTTACGCAAATTTTACTCTGATGAAACACCTCAAATAGAAACAAGCATGAAAGAGAAGTGGACTAGACACAATTCGGGAGGTTGTTTTACCCCCGTCCTGTACTTTTTTGCGTAACTTTTGAAATTTTCCCTTAGTAACATCATCAAAAAAATAATTGTGCAACAATGTTTACTATGTGTTGACCTTCATTCTAAAAAGTCACAACAGCATGGCTCCATTAAAAGTTATGGAGGGGGTTAAAACAATCAACCCCCCCCCCTCCCCCAGTGTTGAAGAGCCCCGAAAAGGCCCAGTATTAATAAGGTTAAGGCGGATCCCTACTAGGCAAATTCGTTCACACGAACGTCACTTTCAAATAATGTAATGGCTGCATTTAGAAATCGTCATGATCCGCCTTTACAACTAAGCCTTAAAGAACTGCTGGACATCACCTATAGAGGAGTGTTTTGAGTATAGTATTGCAGCTGAAAACTTAAAAAAAAACAGAAAACAGGCTTGGAAATGTATCTCACCTGGATCTCACTGAAGAAAGTAAGAAAATATACTAATAATAAATCGTTGATGTAAAATAAATGCGAGTAATAATTTATCCGCATAAAGTTTGTCTACTGTATTAAGTTTGTGTTCGAAAGCATATTTTAGATGAAGTACTTTAACATGTAATAAGATCTAGTGTTATCAGTATGTTTCAGCATGTAGTTGCTTCCGATCATAGCGCTCATCTCCAAATTCATTTCGCAGAAAAGAGTACTGAAGAGGGAACGATCTTGCAATTGATTGGATTCTTCTTAATGAAGAAACCAATCAAGTACATGTTAACAGCACACTAATCTCAAGCAAACGATTCATCGAAGATCAAGCTGCAGTTATCAATAAGATATTTGCAGTACGAATTAATTTTTGACATTGACGTTAAAGTAGATGCTTCATTTTTTGCCCATAAAATGTTTGGACCAAAAACTATTGCAAGACTTCCGGATGTCATTCTATTGGCTGATGAATGGTCCACAACCTATGAAAAAAAGAAAGAAGATTAAATAAGCCTAAATAACCTCTGCAAGTCACTATTTGTGTAGAAGCGTATTAAGGTTGATTTCCACTATAGACGAAAAATTTCGCGCAACAGTCAAAATAAGATGTCCATGGGTAGAAAATTGACGTCACGTCATGTGACGTCTATCTCTTTTGGTTTTTGCACACAAATATTTTTCGCCTAGTGAAAATCAACCTTATCCTGACAAACTTGTATTTGATGAGTTGACTGATTTCTTTAATATAGTACATACTCTTGCAGAGTATTTAGTCCGTATACGGATCCGCCCTGACTGTGTTTGGCAGTCTTTCCCGATTAGCTAGAGTAATATAGCACACGTTGATACCTTTTGTAAGAATTGCAACAGATAGATGAGAACTGCACGATTATCTGGTGGAAGATCTTCACTGAACATCTTTTGAGTTGATTTGAGTTTTTCTTCTTCAGGTAGAGCTATAACAGATATTTCAAATGCCATGTTTATATTTCAGTTAAATTGTTATATTAGTGACTGTCTATTAATGCTACGTTTACATTTCAGTTAAATTCTTATATTAGTGACTCCTAATTTTTTACTAAAGGTGGATTTCCACTAGACGAAAAATTTCATGCGAAAGTCAAATGAAAATTTCCAATGGTAAAAATTGACGTCACACGGCGTGTGATGTAAATTCCTACCAATGGAACGTTTTCGTACCAATTTATTCGCCTAGTGGAAACCAGCCTTAAGAGTCACTGTTTTTGGTAGATACAGAGAAATCAATTTGACTAAATGCCGTAAAAAAACACCGCGTTTATGCGAATAAACGTCCTAATTTTCCAATTTTTAGGGTAGGTTTATTAGCTAGGTCATTTCCAAATTGAACAGAACGCATACACTTTTAGTGTATGATCCATAACTTCTCGTTCAATGCAATTTTGATACCTTCAACTCCATGATCGTCCTAGCCTACGATATAGACCTTCGCTAGTTTAGCTTGGTCTATGCACAAATGTCAAAAACAAAGAATTTTACCAATCAGCTTCGTCGATATCTTCGGGTTTTTTCGGTATTCGTTTGAAACATCAGGGCGCACGCGTATTCTTGAAAATTGGTTGCTAAGGGAAACTTATCCCTAGTTACAAAATTATTTTTAAAATATAGGAAAAGTATGAAAATTTGGAAATCAAATCTTAACCAGTTATCTCCCCCCCCCCCCCCCCCCCCAAAAAAAAAAAGAAGAAAAAAGATAGGGTTAATAAGCTTTATGTTTTGAGAATAAGTATTTCTCAGAAGACAAAAAATATCCGAAAACTTGGTGTTTCGTAATTTTTTTCCCTTTTTTTTTCTTGGACTTCTAGCCTTCTTGAAAAACAGAAAGCGGGGAAGAAAAGCGAAGAAGCCCTGGGAACGCGATTGATAGAATTATCAGTTATATCAAATTTGGGAAAAGTGAAAAAATTATTGCGCATATTTTCATCACATAAAGTATAGACCCTATTCCTACAAATACAGGCAGACGAGGTGTGGTGATCAAAGTGAAACTTGTTGCCATGCAATATCTTATCTTTCAAGTATTTGTGGGAATAAGTGCGGCATAGGGTCATGTGTTTTATTAATATTTCTCTCCATATTTCTTCTTCTGCCAGATCAACTTGGATCGTCCAACTACAAAAATTCATCAGATTGTATGTATAATTTTTAAAAATTATAATTTTCTCGAAATATTAGTATACATTTTAACCATAAAATTCAATTCACTCGAAACATAATTATTTCTGGAAAACAGCAAGCAACCTATTATCCCTTCAAGGAGGTGCGAAAGTTTTTATCATGTGCATGTAAATATGAATTCAAATCAAAACGTTAAAGGCCATACAAACTGCGTAAACTCAAGGCGGTCATTCTGGAAAGTAAGCAAACGAAATAAGCTTTTTTGCATTCTAAACTAAAATCAAAACGATGTTTTTGATGAGAGTTAATGTAATTACGCTGTTTGGGCTGTATCATTAAAATCTTCATAGTTTGAAAAAATGTTCCCACCACACATTTTCTCAATCCTGCGTGGCTTCTGAGCCTTTAAAAGATTTTAAAAATGAGAGGTCATTAATGGTTACAAGTTACACCAATCCAACATTATCCAGCTAAAAATTATTTTAACTTACAACAAGCATCCATCACTTGGTCATACAATCCAAATGTTAGTAAGGACTCCGGTAAATCACGTAAGAATTTCTTTAAAATTACAGGTGCAAGATGAACATCGTCAACAACATATTCGACTGGTTCTCCTACAAAAACGAAAGAATAAACATTAACTTCGATTGAATCTGTCATGTAATATTTTTCGTCAAATTAATTTCGTCACACCAAAATTGAAACGTTGAAAAGTCGCCCGCCAAACCGAGCAAAGTTACGGACATGATTCACATACATATATCGTTTCTGTATTGTCATGTCATGGGGTGTATTTAATTATATGATATACGTGTATAGGCTATGTATATTGGTCATATATATATATAGGTTATGTATAAATAATACAAAACCCCATAGAATTCAAAAGGTGTCTAGGTTTTTGAAAAAAATCCCTTTTTCGCGGATACTCAGTCCCAAATCGACGAATATCTCCTAGAATGCTGATACTATAAATTTCAGGATGGTACTACGCCTTTCAATTCATCGGCACGAAACTCGTACCCAAGACCAAATCACAATCGAAACGAAATATCGCCTTGAGTGCTGGCAACAAATTTCAATATTGCAGAACTTCAGGAACATGGTCTAATGAGAAAACCGGGACGCCGCCACCGCAAAGTGATAGTGATAGCTCATCTAGGCTAAAAATAGAAAGGGTACAAAAAGGAATCACAGTGCATAGACTTATTTTAATTTGGAGATTGTCCTTAATAATCCAGTCAACAAAAAACCTGTTTAAATTCCAGAGTAAAGACGCTGAAATAACGTTGAAAATACTGCGGACTTTGAACAAGTTTTTGCCCAAAGTATTACCTTTGAGATATAATAAATAACACCTACCCAAGTTGTATTTTGCTACGGTTTGTTTAACTAAGTTAGCTTGAGGTGAGCGTCTAAAGATACCCTCCACATCCAATGCTGAAAGTTAGATCAATATTTATGAACTAAGGTTTACAGTAGGAATTGAAAATAGGCAAAACACATACATTTATTCCTTATCATATCACAAAAATGGGAATATAGTTTTTAATCAATGGAGTGATATGAAAAGTATTACTTTCGCGGGAAGAAACTTTCGCGGAAAAAAACTTTTGCGGCAATTTAACCCCGATTTCCGCGAAAGTTTCATCCGTAAAACACGCTAAAACTGGTCAACCGCGAAAGTTTATTCCCGCAAAATATATTAAATTCTCGAATCCGCGAAAGTTTATTACCGCGAAATTTACACTGAGCAGCTAACCGCGAAAGTTAATTCCAAAAATTTCGCGGTGTTTTTCATACCGCGAAAGTTTCTTCCCGCGAAAGTAATAAAAAGGTGAACTAAAATGTTATGAGAAACCAGCATAAAGAAAATCTCTTAACTCATTTATCTGCAACTCGGCACAAAACACTAGCGCAATATTTAACTTTGTCTCAAGAAAAAGTTACTAACGATAAATATAAATACAACCCTATTTTTATTGTTGACGCAATTTATTTCGAAAAGAATCTACTCCTTGGCTTTCTTATTTTATACGAGTGTAATTATTTTTCATAGGTGTAGCGGCCACGCACGAAATTTAATACACATAAAATATCGTGAATGCGCAAACATTTATACGCACGAAAAAAGTAAAATAAAGTAATGCAAAATCCAAGAACTCTACTGAATCAAAAGAAGTCAACAGGAAATCATGGAAACCTGAATGTAAAATCCAGGAACTCTACTGAATCAAAAGAAGTCAACAAAAAATATTTCGTCTAATGGAAATCCACCTTAATGCTTTCATTGCTAGAAAAGTCTAAAACATTTCCCTGTATAAAATCCGTTTCATAATCAGTGCATACAACAGCAAATAATCACTCTGAAGCTATGCTTAAAACTCACTCACCCGCAGTGATTATTCGTTCTTATTTTGAACACTGTATAATATTTTATAATGAATCTGTTGCAGAATGTAAATATCTATATATTGTTTCTTTTTATAACAACATACTGCAAATAGCTAATTGTCAAAATTTTGCCTTATAGGTGAACAATAAGATTCCCAGAATACTTCCAACACCTCGGCAATAGTAATTTTTTAGATTTTTCATCCGTGACTTTGGATGACATGGTATTTCAGGAGAAAATTGTTTTGCATTTCCGTTTTTTTTTTAAGAGTTTGTGTTTCGCATATCCCGTTATTTTAGGATCATGTATTTCGGATATCCTGTTTTTTTGTATCACGGATTTCCCCGTAATAAATTGGGTGAAAGCCATAATAGATATACCAGCTGAACTAGGGGAAAGGGTCAAGGATACCATTCATGGAAAGTTGGAAAGGCCACGTATATCCAGAAAATTGAAAATTGCAATGGCCCAATATGTAGTTTATATAACTTACCATTCTCTTCAATAAATGTTATAGTAGCTTTAATAACTAATGGTATTGGTTCACCCGTTTTGTCTTTCAATCTGCAATAAAGAATAAATAAATAATCGACTATCAAGAAGTCATTGGTTCAGTCCGAATTTTACCATGCATGTTCTTTACAAGTAATTGCAAATAATTTAGCAACGAACATAATACCATTTTATAACCAAAATTTTCAAGGTTCCCTGTCACTTTAACCCTAGTTTAACCCCCTTCCCTTGCCAGAAATGTTTTTATACCTCCAGAACCGTTTATGCTATGCAGCTGAAACTTTGGGACTTTTAATATAATTTTATTACGAAATTTTAGCGAAAAAGAAATCCTAATAAATTATGCGGAATGTGAGTTATAAGTAAATTCTCAGGTACATGTACCTTGTTTTTGACAACTTTTTTTGCTAATTTGCTATAAATTACACACAAATCATTATCTGTGCATAGCTTTTCACTCTTAAGAGTTCAAATAACAACTTTCTTTCATTATAAAACGATTTCCTTTGATTTCCCGCTAATTACGCAATTAACGCAAAAAGACAATAAATATTTTGAAAAGACAATGAAGCTCCCATTCTGCATAATTTTCCCAATCATATATATATATTTTTGGAAAGCCAATTAGGAGACCTATGTCCATGCAAAATTTCAAGTATTCAGCATGTTCGGTTCTCAAGATAAGGTGAGGGGGGTTTACTTTGCCCCCCCCCCCTCGGTTAAACTATGGACATACCGATACCCCGGTAAAACTAGGGTTAATAGCTTCAGCTCCCAGACAACTTTCATCATATGCATAAATATATGCTTAAGCACAGGAATAAATGTTCAGAAAAATAATGTTTTCGAATATAGTTTCAATCCTAATTGTAATTTTATTGTCTTCCATCTAAATTCAGACAGTCTTTACATGGACCCATTTCACCCTAAACAATCTTACATTTGATTGGTTTCTTCATACAAACAAACCGATGCAAGATCGTTTAGGGTGAAGCTCATTTAGGGGTTCATGTAAAGACCACCTTAGTATCATCTAAAAACATAATGACAAATTTCTGCATAATTATATAAAACGTGGATTTGCTTTTAGTTAAAAATCCAAAGGAAAAACGTATGGAAGAAAAAACAGAAAAAACAGTGATTTAAGAAATAAAAAGGGATTGAAGAAGGAGATTCTCTGTTTTATTAGCATTTAGTTTCCTTTTAAAAAGTATTATTTAAATTTGTGTTAAACATAAATGTGTTTTACTCTTTGAGAAATATTCGGTCAAAACATATTTGAGTATGGCAATATTGCCTTGGGTGCTATAATAAATTCAAAATGGCAGCACTTTAGCAACAAAGGCATACAGCATTGTGAAAGATATAATAACAAACCCAAACATTGTTTGGAATAAATATTGAAGATATTGTGTATCTAAATTTGTAGGGTACACGAACAGGCAGCAATGATATATACAGCACATAATAATACTCACTCTTTTAGAGTTAATCCGAATACTTGTGTTTTTGGTTTATCAAGTTGAGTATGGAATATGGATGCTGAAACAGGTTTATATTTTGTTGCTAATCTTTCATCGTGACTATAATTATAGAAAATTACATTAATAGAACATAATGCAGATCAATTTCAAATTTTACGAAGAAACCAATCAATTGCAAGATCATTGACTTAACACTCTTCATTTTAGATTAATTTTTCTCAAATTTATTGATTTTGACTATTTTGAAGCTGTTAAAATACCTGCTTTTTGAAACGAATTTTGGAGATAGCTCCTTAAAGATTCCATATCTTATAAAATATGAGCAAATTCATCAATATAAATATAATATTGCAAAGATTATTTATCACTTTCATTCCCTGTGTCCCACCTGGCAGTGCATACTCTTATTTTTCTATTGTGTTCCACAATGCAGTTCATCTATTTCTTCGCAATTTCCTGCGAAATTATTGGCGCAATGTCTATATTCTTTCAAGAAATGGAAAATAAACAAATTTTTTCAGCCTCCGTGAAAACTGCATGTTTATATTGTTTTTTACAAAATATCTGCAAATGCAGTTTGAAATTGCTTTGACAACGCCTATATTTGAGCTAAAATAACATTAGAATCCCCTCATTACTAGTAGGAGTTTAAATAGGAGAACGTCTTAATAGCCATCTCCAAAATTCGATTCGAAAAGAACATATTTTAGCAGCTTTAAAGTAGTCAAAATCATTACATTTGAGAAACATTAATGTACAATGAAGAGTGTTAAGTCAAGAGCATGCAATTGCAAGATCATTGATTCAGCACACTTCCCCCGAGAACGAATTTTGGAGATGCCCCTTTACAGCACATTATTATGTTTAGTATCTACTAGTTACAAATATTGTACTTGTGATAACACCCTATGACGTTTGTAAGTACAACCCATGAGTAAAAAGGGACCAATAATTGGTGAAGTGGATAAAGTCCACAAATATGTAAAGTTAGAAGTCAAAAACGGTATTTTTGGCTCGGGTAAACTAGCCGCTAATATGCCGGGAATAAAAAGGTTAAATAACTTGTTTATTAATAAAGATCTCAAAACTGTGGATACATACTATTTTGATTCCAACCAATTTAATAATCAGCAGTCGAAATAACTTACTCTCTAACATCTTTTGGTATATCTAATTGATCCAATCTAATGTGTGGTGCTAATTCATCCAGTCTATTTAGATTATTAATTTTTCTACCAAACTTTTTGCTATGGATAAATAAATTATTTTTTAGAAATAAGGTAGAGCCTTGGCACCTGCAGAATGTTGGAAAATAATATATTTTTTTCAATCATAATAATTAAAAGAGTGATAGACAAGCTGTCAGACATCACTTGTGGAGGAGTGTTTTTGGAATTTTCAGCTGCAACACTTCTCTAAGGGTAACATCCATCAGTAATTTCTTATCCAACAGCCAACAATACATTGCAGATATTAAATAGAGAAACTCTTACCTAATAAATGGATAAAACATGTTGAATACTATCTTAATGAAATTACTTGGGTGAACTACATATAATGCTTTCAGATTCTTCTTATATCTATAATAAAAAAAAAGAAAATATGATGAATGACCGTTTTGACGCCCTGGGCGTTAAATACCATGGGCATATAAATAAGAGAGGTACTAATAAACTATTTATTATTTGAATATTATTAAACTGACTGAAAAACCTTTCAAATTTAATAATTTTCCTAGGAAGAATACAAACATATCATATCAAGCTTATCTGCTATTTGTGTCAATTTCGATTAAACACCCTGGACGCTTATTTATATTCTGACAACATACCTGTGAAGGAGTATTTTTTAGTATTGTTTTCAGCTTCAAAACTGAAATAAGCTGAAAACTGTATTCAAAAATACTCTTCTACAGGTGATTGTTATTTTAAGGCTTGAAATATGGCTATTACTTCCATCTTCTATCTGGGTTCATTTAAAAATAGCCCATGATTTCAGTAATTCGTTTTTTCAGCACTTATTGGAGTATCAGTGACTCAGTGATGAATCAATTGAAACTGAATAAGTGTCAGAAAAATCTATTGATGGTGCCACATTGGTACTTGAGGTCCAGCAAAAATGTTATAAAAAAAATTACATTTAGTTATTTATGGAATATGTAAAAATAACTGTCAGACATCACCTGTGAAGGAGTGATTCTTAAGAATAATTTTTAACTTTGCTGGAAAGGTTACTCAAATACACTTCTTCACAGGCAATGCTTGATAGTTATTTTCTGGCTTGAGGTTGATTACAACTTTTTTAATGTATTTGTGTGTAATTAAGAAAAATCATAAATAACCAATCAGACAATACTCACTTTCGATCCAGTTCCCGGTAAATTTGAAGTAACCATTTTATTGATGGTTTGTTTGAACTATTTAAACCATAATGAAAATAAACCAGAATGTAATCACTTTCGACATAATTATCGAGTGTTGCCTTGATAAAACTAAAATACAAATAATGTAGAAAATTAACTGTAAAACTACAGTGCTTAAATATAATCACTGTGGAGGAGTTATTTTTGAGCACAGTGATTATTTGTTCTTATTTCAAGCACAGTAAATAATGGGGAAAACACAGATATTGAAGGTCAACAGACTTATCTTAAGGGAGTACATATTAAAGGAAATACAGAATAGAAGGTTTTTGCAAAATCCAACCCCTCTGCAAGTACAACAATTTACGATGACATTTCCATTGATAGACATTATCTTACTGACATATTGCATGTACAAATAAAATTAACAAACCAGTCATATCAGATCTCTAAGAAACGTTCATGGCTAGAAACACGAAAATATGCTTTCTGCATAAGGTTAACCCTGCCAAAATTTTAAGAGAGATTTTCTGACAAGATTACAAAGTGCATAAAAAAATTACAAATATGATTCTAAACATTAAAAGATTCAAATGCAAAGGTTAATTCCAGAAATTTTGCTGTGTTTTAAACCTGCAAAAGCTTCGTAAAAAATTCTGTATCAAGTTTCTACCTTAAAAAATTAGAAACACCGTTAATCAATGTTAATCCAACAAGAGGGAAAATACCACACATAACCATAGTTAATAATTGTTCACAGATATTTGTTGCTGAGGTAAGGATCACATTATAGAAATTGGAGTTAATTCAACTACACAAGCCCAAGCCTTTACGGACATCACCTGTGGAGGAGTGTTGAACAGCTGAAAACTGTACTAAAAATACTTATCCACAGACGATGTCTGACAGTTGTTTAAAGACTTGCTACATAAAAACGCATCTTAATGTTCACCATTTAAAGTATTTGCAGTAGTCGAAATCGCTTCTCTACAGTGATTATTCGCTCTTATTTCGACCAATGAATTGCACAATGGGCAAAAACTTGTTCAAAGCCAGTAGTAAAGACGCTAGAACAACATTGCAAATGTTGTTCTAGCATATTTACTGTGGACTTTGAACAAGTTTATGTTCACTGGGAGTGCTGTATCTACTTTTAGTATAGCTAGATTACAGTGTCTCAAAAGGTTTTAAGAAAATGTTACCTTAATAATTTCTGATGATCAATCAGATTTTTAACAGGTAGACGACATGCGCTGAATGCAATCACAGGACGACCAGTTAAATCATCTCCTACAAAATAAGAGTTCGTAATTAAATAAATTACATTAACGTTACTTGACAAGCAAGGGTTAAAATAACTGCCCATGTGGAGGTGAAATCTTTTAGAATATTTAGCTCCTCTCCACAGTGATGAGCGGCAGTTATTTTAATCCTTTCAAATCAAATTGATGGATCATTTTCTCTCCAAAGTTTTTATTCAAACATATATAGATTCGTTTTTCATTCACTATTTCCTAATTTTAAATTTTTTGGACCCCAAATTTCTGGGTTGGTGATACATGTTAGTTCGCTTACATTCTTAAATTCTGCATTTTACAAGATTTTCAAGCGATTTGCTAGATTTGTTTATTTACATTACGAAAAACAGTATACTTATTTTTTTAGAGAAATTAAGTATCAAAAAAATATGTTTTAATTACTGATTTGCAATCTTTAATTCCGCGAAACCAAGAAAAATTGCTCATTCACATTCTTCAATTCCGCAAAATGTGCTTTTTCCGAGGTGCAATTCGCATTATTTAATTCCACAATGTTTTGTTCCGCAAACACTTTATTCTTTTAAGGTATTTATGTTAATGAATGGAACAAAATAAATCCAATTACAATCTTTAAGACTATTGTGCCATAAAAAAATGCACAAAAATCAACTAAAATGGATAATGGTTAATTATCCATTTTATATTAGTATTTAATTATTGGAAGGATATCAGCTGAAAACTGTTGATTAAAGGTTGATGCAAAACAAACGAATCTAAGCTTAACAAAATTGTCTCATTTAGGCTGAACAATATTTTATGATAATAAGCAAATTGATTTTACATGTAAGACACCTTCATGTACTATCATCAGTAGCACAAGTAATATAACGAAATAATATGTAATTTGAACATTATACAAGCCTGAATATAACTGTCGGATATCACCTGTGGAGGAGTGTATTTGAGTATAGTTTTTGAAAACTATACTAACAAACACTCCTCCACAGGTGATGTCCAGCAGTTATATCCAGGCTTGCTATAAGATGTGCAACAAGAAGTGAACAGTTAAGTGGGACCTCTATAGAGAGCATTTACATACTGAAAACCTTGGATAGATGTACATGTCTGATATAGGAATACATACGAAAAACCTTAATTAGCGGTACAGGTGTGATATAGGAATCCATACCAAAAACCTTTGTTAGGGGTATGGGTGTTATATAGGAATACATACAGAAAACCTTGCATAGGAGCACGGGTGTGATATAGGAATACATACTGAAAACCTTGGTTAAGGGTATGGGTGTTTTATAGGAATACATACTGAAAACCTCGGATAGGTGTACAGGTGTGATATAGGAATATATACTGAAAACCTTGGTTAGGGTATGGGTGTTATATAAGAATACATACTGCAAACCTTGGATAGGGGAATGTGTGCTATAAGGGAATAAATATTGAAAACCTTGGATAGGGGTATGGGCGCTATATGGGAATACATGCATACTGAAAACCTTGGATAGGGATATGGGTGCTATATGAGAATACATACTGAAAACCTTGGATAGGGGTATGTGTGCTATATAGGAATACATACTGAAAACCTTGGATAGGGGTATGGGTGCTATATGGGAATACATACTGAAAACCTTGGATAGGGGTATGGGTGCTATATGGGAATACATACTGAAAACCTTGGATAGGGGTA